>CM076572.1:226646572-226792936 GCA_034641835.2 Pinus albicaulis | reverse complement strand
TATGTCAGTTCCCATTGCGATGATCGCATCGGAACATCGCCACATGAACAAGACACTGTGGGGACGACCGAGTTTTAACTGAAAAATCTCCCGCGCATTAAAACAAATATCTCTGTTTCATATTAAAATACTGTGTTTTACCAAATACAAATTCTGTCCCCAAAAAAAAAAAAACAAAACAAAAGAACTCTGTTTTTCAATTTATTTTAATAAAAATTAAAAAAAAAAACAATTTGAAATTGAAAAATGTAATTAAAAAACCACATTCCTAATGAGTTAAATATTGAATCTACCCAATATCTGAAAACTCAAATTGGCTAACTAAATTACGTTATTAAATTTTGGAATATACATTAAATATATCAAATATATAAATATACAAAATATTAAACAATTTTAATTGCTATATATCATGGCATGTAATTTTAAATACAAATAACATGCAACTTTTTTAATAATAACAATAAATTCCTTATATATATATATATAACTTATATTTTTCTTTATTATAAATTCTTATAATAATATTTTTTATTTTTAGCATTATAAATTTTCATATTCATATATATACTTTACGAAAAATGTAAAAGTCTTCAGATCGTAGACAATATGGCATTGCAATTATGGTTAGATTAGTCTGGATTAACCAAAAAATCTTCAATAAAAAAGTTAAACCTTTCAAATGGCAACATCTAGCAAATCCTCATGAACTGCCCTCAAACTCAAATTGCAACAATTATTTCTAATTTAATTTAACTATACTAAACAAAGCAACAACTTGATTAGAAAGCAAATCCTCATAAATATGTTGAAACTCAAATTGCAACATTTCTATATTTACATTAAGCAGCAAGTAGTAGCTACTCTACCATACTCATATTGATTCCAAAAATAAGCTAAGCATATGTAGAAAATCTAATCTACACATAAATGCATATGCTCATGGACCAACACAAAAGTTGTTTCACCATAATTTAGATAGATTTAAACTACTACTAAACTCAAATTGCAACAATTATTTCTAATTTAGTTTAACCATACTTTATTACAAAACAAAACTTCATAAACATGCTCAAATTCAAATTGCAACCTCTCTATAATTGCATTAGGCGACATGTAATAGCCGTAATAGCTCATTTCCAAAATCACATTGCAACATTACTACATTTAAACTAAGCGGCAGGTAGTCGCTACTTATAGCCTTGTTTCACACACAAATATTTCAAAAAATACAACACCTTGCTTTTATATCCAACCATATTGATCATCATTCTTCGCTTGAACTATTTTCACTGCTCGAGCTACTTCCATGACTTGGGTTATTTTGAAGAATGTTTTGTTCACGGTTTTTATTGTTTTCTTCTTCTTCAACTTCCATCTACAAACATAAAAATAAATTGTAACGAGTGTGTATACATTGGTGAGAATAATGAAAATTGAAAAATTAGATAATATACGTCAATGTAAATCGAAAAGAAATGACGTACCATAGCAAGAATTGACTCATGAACTATACACATTCTTTCAAAACCAAATTTCATGCCATCTTTCAACATTTCATTTGTTGGCACAGTTCCATACTTTGTTTCCTACAACTTTTATACCCCATAACAAATCACATATTTAATATAAAATATTTTTTTGTTATATTAATTATAGAAGGAGCTAAGTAAAACAAGATCGATAGATGCTTACAAATTCCACAATTAATTTATGATATGCCAAAATATACTGACAACCCATATTTAACCCAATGTCAATCAATTTGTATGATGGTTCTTCTTTGTATGTTAGCACCTGTTTGAAGACATTTAATGATGATTGTTGTAAAACAACTTAAAATATACAAAAATAAAATCTAGTTAAGTTGTTATAAGGAAGTAACAATTACTCACAAACTTAGATGTAAACCCTTTTCTTCCTTGTCGTCCTGTTTTATGTGTTGAATGGGTTATGTTATCACTCCGCCAGATCTATAAGGCTGAAGAAGAAATCCCAACATAAGTAACCACAAACTAATATTTTGGCTTGGTATCTAGCCCTACCAAACCGTAGAGGCCTCTCTCCACAATGTCACAGCCAAGAGGGTTGGATGAACTAGGGTTTAGGCTAGGGATGAAGTACAGGGGTTTTTGTTTTGGTTTGGGTTGATGGATTGGTGAATTAGGTCAAAGAGGCTAGGTCAGGGAAAATAATATTAGGGTTGTAGATATTCAATGGGGCAAGGTAGGTAGAAAACCTAACACTTTAGGGTTTCTTAAGTGGGATGGATTAGACAGGTGAGGAGCTAGAAAGAGCAAGGCTAAGCATGAATTATTTCTAAACTGAAGAAGATGGAAAAACTATGAAGGTTTTCCCAAAACAAAGCATGGGAGATGTATTCTGTTTATCAACTTAAAAACCAGCATATGATATAAATTAAATGGATCATAAAACAAAACATTCATACATAATGAGACATAAGAAGAACAATGCTAAATTCTCATACCACATGTATCCCAAAGAAATAGTTGCAAAATTTTCATTTATTTCCTGCCAAAATGATTACACTAGAGTCTCTGATCAATGCATCAACATCCAACAATTTCCAACCTGTGAAATGAGTAAAAAATTACATGATATAGACCTCAAACAAATCCTCCCATTCACTGACCAGTTTGTCACAAAAAACTTAGAAAAGTTGCTAGGGTGCATGTCTTCACCTTTCTGAATCCAATGGTGGTCTATTTTTGGCCAAAATATGCCTCAAACAGGTGTGTAGCGCCTAGAGCACTGTGCACTTGACATTCCAACTATCACATGACTATCCAGGGATGCACAAAAACTTCAAAAATTTGCTAAAATGTGTAAAAAATTGAAAAAAAATTATGAATGGTGGCTGATGATGAGGATTAGGCATGGAATGGGACTTCAACAAGGATATCAAGCCTTCTTTTTTGTTCTTTCATGGTTAATTTTTCAATTTTTTCATTGGCTTGTTTAAGTTTTGACCTTGAAATTTTGTTTTTCTTGGCATAGTGCTTTTCCATCCTTCTCTTAATATCATTGTCCTTGTTTTCTTTCTCTAGGACCCTCTTAAGGTGTTGGTTAGCCCTGTCAAGCCATTGTTGTCGGTTCTCATTTATTACCATTGCAAATTGTTCATTAAGAGTGAGATCATCTGCTACTTCTCTTTCTTTCTGTCTTTCTAGTTCTAGGGCTCTCTTAAAACCTCTAGTCCTGGGCCTTCTTTTTGGTACTTGTTCTTCTAGTTCATCTAGCACACCATATTTTTCTAGTGTCTCTTCAAGCAAGACTTTAGATTTTTCTGCCTCTCTTTGAGCTTTGATGAATTTCACTTCATCAATGAAATGTTTGGTCTTTAGCTGTTGGTTCTCCTGCTCAAGAAAGGTAATGAAAAATCTAGATCTATCAAGATTATTTTGTAGCTCTTTAATCTTGGCCTCTTTTTCCTTGATGATTGTGCTAGTGATCTCAGAATCATCTTCATGATTCAAGTCAACAAGGTCAAACTCCATTTCTATCTCATGAAGATTTCCCTCCTCATGCCTAATCTCTTCTTGAATATTTGCCTCTGTCATATTTTTCTTTCCTTTATCTACCTGCTTTGCCGATGAAGAAGGCAAGGCCCCTTCCACAATCTATGGAGAAAACACTTGCCTATGACCTCTCTGATATGGTTTTTCCAATGTCTCTATCTCAGCCACTTTGGTATTTTGAAGCTTATTGATCTTAGCTCTATTAGATGACCCAATCTAAGTATGAAATGGTGATGATGGTGGTGGAATGGGTGAAGTAATTTGAGCTGATGAAGAAGTAGGCATTATGGGTTGAGATGGAGGAATGGATGTGGAAGGATGAGATGGTGGAGGCACAACTTGAGCATGTTGAATTGGTGGAGCAGTAACTATGTCATTAGCTATGAAAGTGTCCCATGAAATGTTCAACTTATCAAGTTGATGAAGGTAAATGATCTTGATGAGAGAGTGGTGAAAAATACTTCTCATTTGGTGGTCATAATCTCTCTTTTGAAAAATGTATGCAATTTTTTCAATGTTCCTGAAGAGAAAATAAGGTATGTTGAGCATTTTAACCCTTGTGAAGTGCATTAATAACCTGATATGGTAGGTGTAGAGTCTAGAGAACCTTCCTTCAGAAGAAAAGTACCTCATGATTATTTTCATCATGGGGGCATACCTATCCAGGAGGTAAGAGAAAGGAAAGAACCTTTTTCTTTCATTCTTGAACCTTGGCTTGATATATGGGTCATGGTAATGATTGTCCAAGTCTTTTGCCTTGTACAAATTTTCACCAACATTTGGAATTCCAGTAGCATCTGCAATAATGGATGTGGATACTATGAAAGTGACACCAGCAAGTTTTACTTAGTTATCATGAAGATTAGAGATGAAAATCCTGCTCAAAACAGGGTGATGTTGTACCTTTTGTAATTTTTCACTAAATTCAGAGCATCCTACATGCTTGAAACATGTCATATTCATGGGAGAGGCCATGAGTTATCTGGTGTTTTTAGGTTCAAGTTTGAGGATCTTGCCTCCTTTGTGTGGCCTCCTCTCTTCCCTTTCTTCTTCCTCACTGAATTCTTTGTTTTCTTCTTCCATAGCGTCTTGGCTAGAAACCCTAGGGAGATGAATTGGGAGTGAAATGTAGGTTTAGGGAGTGGGGAATGGGAAGGAAAAAAATTAGGGAGATGGGGGAAGGGATTATTGAATTGAGGGAGGTGACAGGGAGTAGAAATGTTGTGGGTTTAGGGAATAGTAATTTTATTACAGGTATGGGGATTTGGGAGCCTAGGAATTTGAAATACCTAGGTCTTAGGGTTTAGGGGATAAAGGGCTTTGGGATAGGCATTTAATGATATAGGGGTAGGGATAGGATTTATTATCATGTAGGAAGGGTAAAAGGGGTCTTCAAGGATCAAATTTGGATTAGGAAATGAAACTAGGGTTTCAATCTTGAAAAAACTAGAGATTTCTCATGAAGATCTTGACACCATGAAATTTTCACTTAAAATATGCAAGGAGGGCATAATGATGTCTTACTTGCTTGCTAGGAAGTGGAGAGACCCTTTGTTGAAGGTTTGGAGGACCTGCACAAAGTTTGGAAGCTTGCAAGTGAACTTGGGTAGGTGCGCAACGCCTCTTCTCTATGTGCAACGCCTCTGCTCTATGCGCAACGCCTCTAGCTCTATGCGCAGCACCTTGGCTCTATGCACAACGCCTTGTTCCAGGTGAGCAACACCTCCAAGAATTTTGACCTTTCACCTTTCAATTTCGATTTTTTGAGCAATGTGAGTGATGGCTTGATAACATAGAGAGAAAATGAATGTCTTTTGATCTTTGAATGGGCTTTATGTTTGATGGATTGGATGTTTTGAGCTTTGGGACCCACTTTTCCGTCTTGTTTTCACTTTAAACCTTTGAAACTATACCTTTCATTTTGACTTCTTTCCTTTGACAATTGATCATTTTGATGGACTAAGAACTCGTTGCATTTTGATATTTGCTTTTTTGGCATGTGGAACTCTGAGTTGGAAGCTTGGGAACCTTGTACTTATTACATATTAAATGACATAAAATTACAAAATAAAAATAAAAATTACATCTTTTTGGAATAAAAATTACAATGTGGGATGAAATTCACAACTTTGGAATCAAAATTACATCTTTGAAAATCATATTTACATGGTAAAGAGATGTTATTTTGTTCACTCTCTTACTTTGTTGGCTTTATGCAATGGAAATGGTGTGTTTATTGGACCTTGGAAAAAACCCTAAAAACCTAATGAAACTTTGAACAAACCCTAAAGACCTGATGAGACTTTGCAAGAGTGGTTTTCATGATGACATTAGCTTTATGGATGATGTACAGTTAGAAATGTATGAAAATGAGCCAGTGAGTAATGGAATTTGAGGAAGAGTGATTTTTTTAGACTAGGGCTACCATGAGTGACTAAATTTTTGCATGACCTAGTGGAATGAATCAAAATTTCTGAGTGGGACTCCTAAAATGATATGAAAAGAGGATTTTGATCACTGATGGAAGGATGAAAATAATGACACAAACATTGGGCTTATTGGGGATGATAGCTCTGAAAGAGATGTCAAGAACCAAAATACTCTAGATTTTGCAGATCGGTGTCTTATCCATTGGGCCAATATGGTCAAAAACTCAAACTAATAACATGACTAAAAACTGATAACTAAGAAAAATAAACTGACTCAAGACAAACTCAAATGACTGAAATTTGACTCAATACTGACTTACTTTGACTGAAAACTGAACTTTGAAAATGGCAGAAAATCAGTGAAGGTCCATGGCCTTCACTTCGGTCTCCGAACTCCAGTGATTCTCTACTTCACACTTGTAGAAAATGTAATTGATATTTACAATGAAATGGAAAACTAATCGAGAAATGTGTTTAAGAAAATATAGTGTTTCAGGAGTCTACCATTAACTGGTCCTCCTAAACACTCTTTTCCATTCATATCTTCAAACAAATAAGCATTTTTTCCTCGACAAGCTGAAATATTATATGGCCCTTTCCATAAATTCTCAAATTTTCCATTCTTACCCTTGTCTTCATTTCTGGCATCCCAATGGAGTACCACATCTCCAACCTTGAAGTTGTCTTCCTTAGTCTTATGGTCATAGATCTTCTTTATCCTGTCATGAAGTTTTGAAGTATTTTGAAATACTTCATCTCTTGTCTACTAAAGGCGTATCATTTGATCAATACAACGATGTATGTCATTTTCCTCAGTCCCTGCTTCTTGTAGAAATTTCATTACCGGGACTGCTAATGATGTAGGAAACACAGTATCGACACCATACACAACTTGAAAAGGAGACATAGCAATAGACTTCTTATTACTCACCCAGTCTTCCCACAATGCATTGATCAACTTCTTATGCCAGTTATTTTTATTCGCTTCTAACATTTTCTTAATGATATTGATCAAGGATTTATTAAAGGACTCAACCAATCCATTACCTTGCAGGTAGTAGGCTATAGAGTGTCCCAACTTAATGTTATATCTATCACAAAACTCAGTCATCTTCTTAGACTTAGATTTTGTCGCGTTTTTTGTGATAATATTAGTAGGACAACCAAAATGGGACAAAAAATTACTTTCTAAAAACTAAATGATGACCAAATATGTTGCTTGCCTGGTCGAGATTGTTTCGATCCACTTTGTAAAGTAATTTTTGGCAGTCAATATCCACTTGTGTTGTGCAGATGATGTTGGGTGAATCTCACCTATGAAATCTAGGCCCCACTGCTGAAATGGTGCATGTACTGAAATAGGTTGAAGAGGTAATGGGAGAAGCTTTCTCTTACCCTGAAAAATGTGACATTCGTGGCAACTCATTACTGCTTTGTAGACATCTGCAAAAAATTTCGGCCAATAATATCCTGCTCTCAATATTTGATTGGTTTCGGTCTTCCAATATAGGTGGCCCCCACAGTCTCCTTTGTGGAAGTAATTCATCACTTCCTTAGATTCTTCTGTTGAGTCTCAAAAGTGTTTTCCATATTCATACATATTTCCATTATGTCATAATCATTCAGCTCTTAATCCATAGCCATCTGACCTAAAACCCTACATCAAGTAACCATTTTCATAAATATATGGGTTGAGATCCTTGTTTTCCAAAGTTATTTATTTTATGTATTTAAAGTGAATTTATGATTAGAAACTAGAAAATTAACATAGTTTCATATATCTATATATGTTTTATGAGTTTTGTGACATGTGTAGGTCAAAAGGAAGCTTCTAAAAGACCTTTATGTGGCCTCCCAAAACCAAATTCGAATTTGAGTGGAGAAGATCATGGGATCATGAGAACATGTGTCTCATTTCCTTTTTGTATTGAAACTCTAAGGAGACATGTGTCTTATCATTTCCTATTTTGATTTTAACTCTAGAGACATGTGTCTTATCATTTCCTATTTTGATTGTAACTCTAGAGATGGAGGGAGAGATTCATGGACTCCCATTAATGAGATAGCTTCTCATATTTTGTATAAATAGGAGAAGCTTTCTCCTATCATGGGTGGTGAAAAAATAGTGAAAAAATAGGAGAAGAAGAGAAAGGAATAGAGAGTGTTTTGTAACAAAGCTTAAGATGGAATGGGATGTAGATTTGTGAGTTTTTCAATAAAGAAGTTCCTTGATGGTGTTTTGATTACAACTTTAAGGAGCTGAAGAAGAATTTCACCAAATTGATAGCAGAGGGCCCCTGCTATTCAATGAGGTTTTACATGTTTTCTAGATAAGTCATTTTCAATTCTGTTTTTTCATATTTCCTTACTTAGATTGCTTTCTGAAATCATAGCTTTTAGCATTATTTTTCATGTCATTTGCTTAGATAAAGGATCCTCATGATATTGCAGTTAGTCTCTTTCTCAAGCTCTTCCAATACATCTCTAATAAATGAATGGGATTCAATTGTGATATTCTAAGTTATTAGCATTTCATTTTTTGTTATTTAGTTAAAAAGAAGATCCTTATTATACTGCAGTTAGTCTCTTTCAAAAAGCTTTTCCAATAAACCTCTAATTCATGAATGAGACTAAGTTGTAATATTGTGAGTTATTGATTGTTTTGCTTCATAAAAGATCCTTATCACATTATGATTAATCTTTTTCAAAATCTCTTCCAATAAACCTCTAACTCTTGAATGAGATTTAGTTGTAATGTTATAAGTTGTTTCAGCATTTCATAGGAGATCCTTACTACATTATAGTAATCTTTTTCTCAGGCTCTTCCAATAAACTTCTATCAAATGAATGAGATTTCACTATAATGTTTTAAGTTACTGTTTGTTTCAACATTTCCTTTTATGTTTTAGGAGATCCTCATTGCATTAAAATTAATCTTTTTCACAAGCTCTTCCAACAAATCTCTAACTAAATGAATCAGATTAAGTTGTAGTGTTTTGAGTTACTTGTCATTTCATGAATGTTCATTTAGAAGTTGTAATATCCATGCATTAGGACTCTCTTTTTTCATCATTTCCTAGTTATGAATAGAACTTGCAAATAAAACTCTACTTTAATTCATTTGACAACATTTCCTTTTCCTTCCTTTTAATTAGATTTAATCTCATCTTTCTAGTTTAGAGTAGAACACTAAGAATCAAAACATAAAACCCCCAAAACAACAATAAAACATCAAAACAATGAAGTAAGAAGTAGGTTTCTTAGGCACATATAGTGTGTCACACTTCATCAGTTTACTAGCCCTAGTTGATAATTTATGTTAGCAATTTAGGATGCTAAATTGACTAGACATCTTCCTCGACCAAACAGTTCAGAAACACACCTCCATGATCCTTCTAGTAAAGTGCATTGTCTAATATGAAATACTTTGAAGCTTTGAGTTTCAAAGATCTTCCTTGACTCTTATTCATGCCTACAAGAGGGTTTAGGTGTTGCAAAACATAAACAATATCAGAATATCCTGGAGATGACAAAAAGATATTGGATACCTGAATGAGATTCACTTCTTCTTCATTTTCAGACAAGGTTGAAATCAAGTTGATGTCAAGAGTATGAATATTAAACTCAGCCATGAGCTTGGCTAAGCCCTGACCTTTGATCATCTTGGTAGGCTTGATCTCAAGGTCATATTTTAGTAAAGCTGCTATCCATCTCCCTCTCCTACCTTCTGGGTCTGTCTATATGAGAACTTATTTTACAGCTACATTAGGTACATAGGCAAGAGTATGTGAATGTAATATGTAAACTCTAAAATCTTTCAACGCTTTAACCAAATCCAAAGCCTGTTTCTCTATAATGTTGTAGCGAAGGGCTGCATCTCTGATATTGCGACTGAAAAATGCAATTGGTAGCTCTGTTTTATCCCTTTTCTACATCAAGACTACTGCCATGGTGTGCTCAGAAGCAAATGAGAATATTATGAAATCAGTAGTATAATCATGACTTATCAAAATCCGGGCAGTAGTCAAGGAAAACTTAACTGAGTTGAAGGATTTCCGGGCATCTTCATACCACTTCACATCATTATCTTTCTTCAACATATTTGTCAATTCTCTAATATGTTCTGCCAAATTAGGAATGAATCTACTTAAGAAATTCATCTTACCATTGAATGCTTGTACTTCCGTTTTTCTACGAGGGAAATCAATCTGTTGAATTGCTTCAACACGATTAGGGTCAATCCAGATCCCATCCTTGGAGATGATGTGACCAAGAAGTTTTCCTCCTCCATGGCAAAAAGGCTTTTCTTTGGCTTGAGAGATATTCCGAACCTCCTGCATCTCTCGAACATAATTCTTAAATGGTGTAAATTTTCATCATCATAATGCGAAAACATTATCAAGTCATCTAAATAAACAACCAAGAAAATATCTTTTTCATTGGTGAATGTTATATCCATGTCCCGCTAAAATGTGGCCCCTGAATTTTTCAAACCAAATGGAATTTTTGCATATTTGAATGTGCCCCGAGGTGTAGTGAATGTTGTCTTGTCCTGATCATCCTCGTGCACCAAAATTTGGTTGTACCCCGAATAGCCATCCAACAGTGACATTCGAGAAGAACTGATAACTCTTTGAAGTATATGGTCCATCTTCGGAAGTGGATAGTGGTCCTTGAGAGACACTTTGTTCAAGTTTCTGAAATCTATGCAGAGCAGGATTTCTCCAATATTTTTTCTTACTGGGGCCAAATTTGAAATCCAATCAGAGAATCTGATTGAGACAATAATATCAGACTTGAAAAGTCTATTTACGTCTTTTTCAATTGATGGCAGTAATCTGGGATTTAACCTGCTCAACTTTTTTCGAGAGGGCTTTTGATCAGACTTGATCATAATACTGTGTTGAATGATGTTCTTGTCATACACCTTTATATCTGCATATTTCCATGCAAAAACATCAGAAAATTTAGAAAGTAATTTAACATATTCAGCCTTTACCTCGGGAGATAAGTGTTGATTTATATAGCGTTGGAAAGTGTTCTAAGTCTCATTTTTGGTAGAGAGGCTTGGAAATAAGTTATCCAGAGAACCCAGAAATTGTTTGTGGAAATAACACTCGGATATGAATTTATTAAAATAATTAATTATTTTAATGCAGACCCTAAGTTTAAACTTAGGGAAATTAAATAATTAAAGGGTATTAATATAGCAGAGTGTGAATCTTCTAGAAAACGAAGATCAAGTCATCTTTTAATCTTAGCCATTGATTAACGATATAACATTGGCCGTTGATTCATCAGCGAGAAGACTATAAGAAGATACTTGAGGGCCATTTGGAAATCAAGTCGAGGACACTCAGTACTTGAAGGAAATCGATTTTGAAGCAAGGGAATTCGATTTCAGTGGGTGAGATTGTAGAGGCGGGGTTGCAGAAGCAAAAGGAGGAGGGAGGATTCAGTTATCAGGAAGCAGAAGTTAGGAGGATGAAGGGAAGGGTGAGCTGATCAACAGCAAGATCCCCTCCACAAAGAATCACACAATCCAGGGGTGAAGGAGGTCACCCCGAGGGTCTGAAATTTTTCTGGAAGGTCTAGAAAATTCTGCTAGGTGTTTGCAAATTTTTCTCTGCTCATCAAACTCTTGTAAATGTACTTTCCATTTCTGAATATAAATATAAAACCCTCATTTGCTGCACCGGTTTTACCACATTGGGTTTTTCCTGGGACAATTGTCGAAAAATACCTGTGTTCATGTGGTTGTTTCTATTGTGCTACTTGTGTAAATTATCTTTCTGTTCTTATGCTCTTAATGATAGTGAATATATGAAAACGTGTTTATTTTAGAATTTATTGAAGCATCTGTAAATAACTTATCTCATAAGTGGGAGAAATAGACCAAGTATTGCAAAAATATTTTCCTCTTGAAAATTTCACAATAAGGACTTGGATAATTTAACCATCTTTGGTTTGTCGGTTGTCCCAATGTTTACATCTTCAACACCTTTTTTCGTAGGCACCAATGTAGGATTTCTTGCTATGTCATCTTGGTCAAGCATTTCTTCCAAAGGTATGAGACCTTTTGGAATATTGTTGTCTTTTAGCTGTAGTATATCCATCTGAGTTGCTTCTATATCATGGTCATATTTATCATGAATTTCATCTATGGAACAATTCTCAAATTATTCTTCACCTTGGAGAAAGTTATTTACCTGCTTATCATCCCAGAAAACTTTCCAATACCGCAAGTTATCGGGAACAGTGGGCCGGTGTTTCACATGAATCTCAAACTTACTGTTTGAAAAAATGGGGATCTTAAAATTGCTTGCAGCTTTAGCCAATGAATCTACCATGAGATTTTGATTTCATGGCACCACTGTAAGTACACACTCCTGAAACATTTTCAAAATATCTAGTACAACATTCCTATATTGTCTCATTCAAGGATGGTTAGCTTGATATTCACCTTTAACTTGCTTGATCACAAGTTCTGAAAAACTATACACAAAAATCCTTCTTGCTCCCAGTTTATTCAATATCTTTAGGGTAGTAATCAGTGCTTCATACTCTGCTTCATTATTAGTGCAATCAAAATCTAACTTGTAAGAGCATAATCTAACTTTTGTAAGGACCTTATTCTGTTGATGAAAGGGTTGCGGACCCAAATTCCAATGCTTGCCCCATCTTTCCCAGGGCACCATCAAAGTCCATGGACCATAGACCATTTTCATCCTCCAAGGGATGAAACTCTGATTTCTATTTTGGCTCGATTTTCTGAACTGTCTCTTCATGCTTTTCTGGACTTTCTTCCACTTTATCCAATGGTTGTTCTGAATTTTTCAATGCTTCATCTGATCGTTGTTCTGATGAGCTAGGAAGATCACTTTTTCCTTTGCTATAACTTCTTTAATGCAATTATGGACCTCTGGAACATCTTCTACATTTACTAGATGGCTATCTAAATCATTTAAGCCGCTATCATTAAACAAAATGAATGACTCTAAATCTGTATGTACATAATTTATCGGATGATTGTTAGGATTTTCTTTCCTTGTGATCATATATTTCATCTTGGTTTCATGGTACAATTTTCTCAATTTCTCGAAAATAGGGATAGTTGCATAAGAAAAGTCTAATTGCAATGTGCCTCGTAATTCCCTTCCAGGATCTTGACAACAACATGCCAATCCGTGGCGGTATATCGGCTACCACCACATCCATTAGAACATTCTTTGCCAGAATCTGCTCTAAGGAGACTACCAAATCTTTAATAAGGCCAATACAATGGACTCTGTCTGAATTGAAGGAGTATAAGTCATGGTAGGGACGAGTGATTTCAAGGTGCAACTTTTCAATAATGGCTTTTAGCATTAGATTGTGTGAGGATCCATAGTCTAACATGGAATTATGTAAAATGCATTTTTGGATTCTTAGACTCAAGTAAAAAGGAGGAACCTCACTATCTTCTAATTGACCGTCAATAGCAGGACCAAAAATGAGTTTGGGTTGATCATATTCGACATTGACCATGTCGAACAAAGGATCTACT
Organism: Pinus albicaulis; assembly: GCA_034641835.2. NCBI lineage: Eukaryota > Viridiplantae > Streptophyta > Pinopsida > Pinales > Pinaceae > Pinus > Pinus albicaulis. Next base: position 226,779,422 of record CM076572.1, on the reverse strand, counting down.
TTAAGCATCTTGGAAAAATGGGACTTATATTGGTTATTTTTAACAAGCTTAGTTAAAGGAATAAACACTTTTGACTTTGAAATTTCTGTTTCTAGGCTAAAGGGAGTGGTTTTGTTTACCTCTTTAATAATGATGTCTCTTTGTCCAGCATGGTACTTTGATGGAAATTATTTATTCTGATTTTCCTTTTACTTATTTGCTGAACTTGTGGATGGTTTATTTACCTTATTTAGATTTATGACTGCACGCTCTTTTCCCTTACTCTGATTGCTTGGAGGATTTTTCCTTGTTTGAGTGTCTTTCTGCTGAGATGCTCTCTTCTGAATGGGATTAACCAGCACATCTCTACTCCTTAATGACATCTACCTATTTTGTGAACTAAGTGCATTCAAGTACCCCCGCTGGTAATCATCTGATTTAGTCTCCAATTCATGATCATTGGCAAGGATAAAATCTTCATCCTTAGGTTGATCTTTATTTTCAAAATACTCCTCATCTTCGGTCAAAAACATATGCAGATCATCAACTTTGAAAAGGATATTTTCCTTAACAATTATGTCTTCATCTTCTTCTTTCTCCTTGAGCATAGTTCTACTACAAAGGTATCCTGATTTGTTGTTGTTGCTGTGATGGTTGCTCAGGAGCCCGTTGTTCTCTATGCTTAATCCTTAACTGAGGCTGTTGTTGACCTCTGTAGTTAGGATTTCTAACCTCAGGCTGTCTCTCAGTGATGGACATCCTGTCAACCATTCTTTCAATAGTTCTTATAAGTGTATCCATCTTATCATCGGAAGAAGAGGTGGATGGTTCATCTTTAATAGTAACTCTTCTCTCATTTCTAGCTCTAGCTCTCTTCATCGGCAAATTTGCTTCAACTCTGACCGCGTTCTTTTGTGTATCCTCCAGTGTAGATGGATTTATTTCCCTTAGTTGGTAAGCCATGTCAGAGTCAAATGCATATGGATAACGTATGAGAGCTAAGCATGGAGGAGGCTTGATCTCAACGTGCATTGCATTATCAATTCTCTTAAAGCGAGTATTGAAATATTGGACGAATTCATTGAGATTTCTTTTAATATTCTCATACTCAGCAAGCAATTGTAAATGGTTTTTCTTTACTTCCCAGTGGGCTATAAATAAATCAACGATTTGGTCTAGAGTGGAAATGAAATTAGCAGTCAAGGATCTAAACCAAACTTTAACATCTCTAGAGAAACTTTGGGCTATAATCCTCATTTTTGCATTGTCAACATCAACTTCCTCCAAGTCTATGAAGTCAGTGACCTTACAAATATGTTTTCTTGCAGATATGGTATATTTTTCATCAAACAAGGGGAGTCTTTAGCCATAACCCTGAGGTAAATCATTCAATTGAGCAGGTAAGATTAGTGGGGAAAATCTTGCCATGATTCCGATTGAGTGAAGTGATGTATTGACAACAGGAGGAATTGGTTGAATAGGTAGTGGAACAGAAGTTGTAGGTACTGAAGTAGTAGGTATGAATGATGAGGTTGAAGGTGCAGATGAAAAAACTACAATTGATTGAGTTTGCAGTTGAGTTGAGACATGAATTTCTGCTTGATGGTAGAATTGGATCCAATATTTGATGTCAAGGTAAGATTCAAGTTTAATCTCTTTGAAAAACCAATATTTCAAACGACTACGGTATAATTTAGACAATGACTTGACCTCAGATAGTCTTAAAGGATCGAATACTATGTCAGATAAAGAGGTTTCAGACTTAGATTTAAACAATGATAATTAAAATTTCAAATCATATGGTATATCTTCAAGAGAAAGTAGTTTAGCAGGTAGAGAAACATATATTACCAATGGAACTGGTCCTGACTGAATCTTTATAGTTTGATATCTATGCCTTTAGAAAATATTCTCTGGATCATCTACTGGATCAGCTGGATCAGGATTAGTATTTTCTCTGGTATATCTTCTCGAAACTAGCTCTACAATCTTAGCACTATAATTATTGAATCAACCTTTCTAATACTTGACCATATCATCCAAAGGATCAAATTCCAATGTTTCTTGTCATACACCCAGGGAAAATAAATCTTTTGTTCCCCGATAATGACACCAGTATGTTATCACTTCACCAAATCTCTAAGGTTGAAGAAGAAATATAAACAAAGGTAACCATAGACCAATCTTTTGGCTTGGTATCTAGCCCTACCAAACCGGAGAGGGCTCTCTCCACAATGTCATAGCCAAGAGGGCTGGATGAATTATGGTTTAGGCTAGGTATGAAGTACAGGGGTTTGTTGTTTTGGTTTTGGTTGTTGGATGGGTGAATTAGGTCAAAGAGGCTAGGTCAGGACAAATAATATTAGGGTTGCAGAGATTCAATGGGGAAAGGTAGGTAGAAAACCTAACACTTTAGGGTTTCTTGAGTGGGATGGATTAGACAGGCAGGGAGCTAGAAAGAGAAAGTTAAGCATTAATTCTTTCCAAACTGAAGAAGATGGACAAACTATGAAGGCTTTCCCAAAACATAGCATGAGAGATGTATTTTGATTATCAACTTAAAAACCAGCATATCATAGAAATGAAATGGATCATGAAACAAAACATTCATACATAATGAGATATAGGAAGAACAATGCTATATTCTCATACCACAGGTATCCCAAAGAAATAGTTTCAACCTTTTGATTAATTTCCTGCCAAAATGATTACACTAGAGTCTCTGATCAATGCATCAACATCCAACAATTTCCAACTTGTGAAATGAGTCAAAAAGTACATGATATAGACCTCAAACAACTCCTCCCATCCTCAGGGGTCGAATCCATGAGAGGAGTAGTTCCACCAAAAATTGAGCTGAATACCTAGAGTGTAGGGAGGTCAAACTGACTCATCCCTCACTTTTTGCAAACTAATTCATTACATGTCATCAAAAATTTTCACCTAATGTATTTACCCTAGGTAACTGTAAAACATCATAATTACATTTATTTCCATCAATTGCATCAGTAAATACATGATTTCTCAAGTGAAAATCAAAATTACAAAGAAAACTGGGAAAAAGTAGACATTGGTCAGGTGTGCAGCGCCATATTCAAGCTGCATTTTGAGGTAGTTCCCGATGTCCAAAATGAGCTCAGGATAGCTCATTGGAAAGATTATATAGTCTACTTTCGAAATCTATGCTTGTTTTTCAGATTTGAGTTGTTTTGACCTCCCAAATAGTGATTCTCCCAAGACTAATCTATGCCAGTGCCACGCTCAAAAAGAGGGCAGAAACATGATTTTTTGGGTGTTTTTTGACCTTTTCACTTACCATTTTGTCCCAAAAAACTTAGAAAATTTTCTAAGGTGAATGTCTTCATAATTCTAAATCCAATGGTTGTCTTTGTTTGGCCAAAATATGCCTCAAAAAAGTGTGCAACGCCTAGGGCGCTGCACACCTGACAGTCCAATTGTCACATGACTATCTAGGGATGCACAAAAACTTCAAAAATTTGCAAAATTGTGTCAAAAATTGCCAAAATTTGTTGAATGTTGGTTGAGGATGAGGATAGGCATGGCATGAGGCTTCAGCAAGGATATCAAGCCTTCTTTTCTCTTCTTTCATGGTCAAGGTTTCAATTTTTGCATTGGCTTGTTTAAGTTTTGACCTTGCAATTTTGTTTTTCTTGACATAGTGCTTTTTCTTCCTTCTCTGAATATCATTGTCCTTGTTTGCTTTCTCCAGGAGCCTCTCAAGATGTTGGTTAGCCCAGTCAAGCCATTTCTCCCAATTATCCTTGATTACCACTGAAAATTTTTCATTAAGAGTGAGCTCATCTGCTAGTTCTCTTTCTTTCTGCCTTTCTTGTTCTAGGGCTCTCTTCAAACCTCTAGTCCTGGGCCTTCTTTCTGGTACTTGTTCTTCTGGTTCATCTAGCACACCATATTTTATAGTGTCTCTTCAAGCAATACTTTAGATTTTTCTGCCTCTCTTTGAGCTTTGACGAATTTCACTTCATCAATGAAATGTTTGGTCTTTAGTTGCTAGTTCTCCTGCTCAAGAAAGGTAATGAAAAATCTAGATCTATCAAGATTATTTTGTAGCTCTTTAATGTTGGCCTATTTTTCCTTGATGACTATGCTAGTGATCTTAGAATCATCTTGTTGATTCAAGTCAACAAGATCAAACTTCATTTCTATCTCATGAAGATTTCCCTCCTCATGCCTAATATCTTCTTGAATATCTGCCTCTGTCAGCTTTTGTTTTCCTTTGTCTACCTGCTTTTTCGATGAAGAAGGCAAGGCCCCTTCCACAATTTGTGGAGAAAACACTTGCCTATGACCTCTCTAATATGTTTTTTCCAATGTCTCCATCTCATCCACTTTGATCTTTTGAAGCTCATTGATCTTAGCTCTGTTAGATGACCCAATATGAGTATGAAATGGTGATGGTGGTGGTGAAATGGGTGAAGTAATTTGAGCTAAAGAAGAAGTAGGCATTGTGGGCTGAGATGGAGGAATGGATGTGGAAGGATGAGATGGTGGGAGCACAACTTGAGCATGTTGAATTGGTGGAGCAGTAAAGATGTCATTAGCTATGAAAGTGCCCCATGAAATGTTCAATTTATCAAGGTGATGGAGGACAATGATCTTGACGAGAGATTGGTGAAAAATAATTTTTATTTGGTGGTCATAATCTCTCTTTTGAATAATGTATGCCATTTTTTCAATGTCCCTGAAGAGAAACTAAGGTATGTTGAGCATTTTGACCCTCGTGAAGTGCATTAATAACCTGATATGGTAGGTGTAGAGTCTAGAGAACCTCCCTTCACAAGAAAATTACCTCATGATTATTTTCATCATGGGGGCATACTTATCCAGGAGGTAAGAGAAAGGAAATAACATTTTTCTTTCATTCTTGAACCTTGGCTTGAGATATGGTTCATAGTAATGATTTTCCAAGTATTTTTCCTTGTACCACTTTTCACCAACATTTGGAATTCCAGTAGCATCTGCACTAATGGTTATGGATACTATGAAAGTGACACCAGCAAGGGTTACCTGGCTATCATGAATATTAGAGATGAAAATCCTACTCAAAACATGGTGATGTTGGACCTTTTGTATTTTTTCACAAAAGTTAAAGAATCCTACTGCTTGAAACAGTTCACAGTCATGGGAGAGGCCATGAGTTCTTTGGTGTTTGTAGGTTCAAGTCTAAGGATCTTCCCTCCTTTGTGTGGCCCTCTCTATTCCCTTTCTTCTTCCTCACTAAATTCTCCGTTTTCTTCTTCCATAGTGTCTTGGCTAGAAACCCTAGGGAGATGAATTGGGAGTGAAATGTAGGTTTAGGGGGCGGGGAATGGGATGGAAAAAATTAGGGAGATGGGGGAAGGGATTGTTAAATTGAGGGAGGTGACAAGGAGTATAAATGTTGTGGGTTTTGGGATTAGGAATTTTATTATAGGTATGGGGATTTGGGAGCCTAGGAATTTGAAATACCTATGTCTTAGGGTTGAGGGGATGAAGAGCTTTGGGATAGGGATTTAATGATATAGGGGTAGGGATAGGATTTATTGTGATGTGGGAAGGGGAAAATGGGTCTTCAAGGATCAAATTTGGATTAGGAAATGAAACTAGGGTTTCAATCTTGAAAAAACTAGAGATTTCTCATGAATATCTTGACACCATGAAATTTTCACTTAAAATATGAAAGGAGGGCATAATGATGTCCTACTTGCTTGCTTGGAAGTGGAGAGACCCTTTGCTGAAGGTTTGGAGGACCTGCACGAATTTTGGAAGCTTGCAAGTTAACTTGGGCAGGTGAGCAATGCCTCTGCTCTATGTGTAGCGCCTCTGGATCTATGCGCGGCACCTTGGCTCTATGCGCAGGGCCTTGTTCCAGTTGAGCAACACCTCCAAGAATTTCGACCTTTCACCTTTCAATTTCGATTTTTTGAGAAATGTGAGTGATGTATTGATAACATAGAGAGAAAATGAATGTCTTTTGATATTTGAATGGGATTTATGTTTGATGGATTGGATGTTTTGAGCTTTGTGACCCACCTTTTCCTTCTTGTTTTCACTTTAAACCTTTGAAACTATACCTTTCATTTTGACATCTTTCCTTTGACAATTGATCATTTTGATGGACTAGGAACTCTTTGCATTTTGATATTTGGTTTGTTGGCATGTGGAACTCTGAGTTAGCAGCTTGGGAACCTTGTACTTAATACATATTAAATGACATAAAATTACAAAATAAAAATAAAAATGACATCTTTTTGGAATAAAAATTACATTCTAGGATGAAAATCACAACTTTGGAATCAGAATTACATCTTTGAAAATCATCTTTACATGGTAAAGAGATGTTATTTTGTTCACTCTCTTACTTTGTTGGCTTTATGCGATGGAAATGGTGTGTTTATTGGACCTTGGAAAAAACCCTAGAAACCTAATGAAACTTTGAACAAACCCTAAAGACCTTATGAGACTTTGCAAGAGTGGTTTTCATGATGAAATTAGCTTTATGGATGATGTACAGTCAGCAAGGTATGAAAATGAGCTAGCAAGTAATGGAATTGAGGAAGAGTGATGTTTTTGGACTAGGGCTACCATCAATGCCTAAATTTTTGCATGACCTAGTGGAATGAATATAATTTTCTGAGTGGGACTCCTAAAATGATATGAAAAGAGGATTTTTATCACTGATGGTAGGATGCAAATACTAACACTAATAGGTTCCATTTTCTTTTCTTTTCTACAAAAAAATACTTGAAAATTAATATTTAAGGCTAAATTGTTTATTTATTGTACCTAATCGAAAAATTCAATGATTACATATTACATTTGAAGCATGTTGTTGTTAAGATGGCTCCTCGTGTGATGCAATTATTTCTATTTCTTTGACCATATCCTTGTACACCTTTTTGGACATTCCTACTCGCATATTTCTGATATCAACTCGTTCATCCTTTGAGATTTTCATAATATTTCTCAAAATGTCACATGACAATAAACTATTTAATTTTTATATTGATATATGAAAAATAAATATAACAAAATTGATATTTATAAATTATTGCTTTCTAATAATATATACATATAATTCTAGAAAAACATTTAAAGGAATATTAATTTTTTATTCCTTTTTTTTTGTACGTTTTTGCTATTAAAATTTTGACATGTCTCATTTACCAATTCTCTGGAAACTCATCCTGTAGTTTAGATAAAATTTGGTTCTTGGAATATTTGGATTGATTTTTGTATTGTAAGTGGAAAGAACGTCTATACATTTGTTCCACTATATCCCTCAAAGTTTTGTAAAAGTTTTTCCACCTTTTGTTAACCTCCAGCACCATTCCAGATGAGCTAAGGAGCAATTCATTTTCATTTTCATGTTCTATTTTTTTTCTTTTCTTAGACCAAAATTCCTTTTCTGAGTTATTGGCCCTTGTAGAACATTAAACAAATGTGAATTAATAGATTTTTTGAAACATGTTATCTAACATTTTTAAGTATATTATTAATGAGAATTGAAAAAAAGAAACTCATATTGGATCGATAGTATTTTTTCATTCACCTGATCCATCCTTCTGCAATTTTTCCATCAAGATTTCACGCTCTTCTGGTCTTAGATCAGAAATAATATTATCGAGCTTCGTCATTTTGTGGCTCTGCATGATACACAGTAAACAATACATATTAATTAAACTTACATATAGTTCAAAAATAATCTTTTTTGTAAAGAATTTACAAAAAACTTGTCTTTTTTGCTTTTCTTGATGTGCTATCAATATTTTTGTTACTTCATCTCTTGTGAGCCATTTATTTATCAATATCAAATATGTACCGTACCATTCATTAATATATTTTATAAATAAATCACAAACTTTTCAGGTAAAAAAAAAAATCAAGAAAGCGATGCACCTTTCAAGAAGTACGCACTGATGTTGGTGCGACGTGTTCTTATAAATGCACCGCTAGAAACACCGTACGGTGCTCTCTGTCAACAAGGAGACCCGGTGCGTTATATGTTAAGCAGTGCACCGATTAACACAAAAAAAAAATTAATAAAAATCCTCTAGTGTTAGTTTTTGTAGCATAAGATGTTGTGGAGGAGGTGGTGCGACATGTTCTTCTAAACGCACTGAGAAAATAGGGGACCACCGTACGATGCTCTTTGTCAACAAGGAGACCCGGTGCATTATATGTTAACCAGTGCACCGATTAACACAAACATAAAATAAAAAATTTGTTTTTATCAAACAGTACGTGTGCGGTGCGCTATTTTACACAGGGCGCATGGATTAAAAAAATATATATATGTTTTTAAATTGCATTTATCAAATAGTACGTGCATGGTGTGCTATAATAAAAATAGCGCACTGGTGCGTTATTTTACACAGGGCGCACAGATTAAAAAATATATATGTTTTTAAATTGTTTGTATCAAACAGTACATGCGCGGCGTGTTGTAATAAAATATTGCACCGATGCACTATTTTACACAGGGCACACCAATTAAAAAATATATGTTTTTTTAAAATTCATGCAAGGGCCAACATGGATTGGGATCCGACTCTGCAAGTCATCCCGTGGGTTAGATGTCATAGGCCTATATATATAGCAACACAAATCCTATAAATATAAAATGAAAAGCCCTAATTCTGAAGTCACAGAAACAGGAAGAAGCAAGGGCATAAACAAAAATAATTAAGGGTTTAACGTAAGAACATATTTTTATTTTTATTTTTTATTTTCTTCTTCTAAAAATGAACAGTAAAATTTAAATTTTTTGCTTACCATGTATTAAATCAAACAGAAACTGTAAAAAAAAATATATATTACAATAAAATTTAATCACCAGATGGTTTGAAATTCTATACTACAGGGTTTGAATCACTAGATGTTTGAAAATTCCGATTCTAAAGTATTTCGTTGCTCCATAGTGCTCTCGTGCTCTCTTGCTCCAGGTATGTTTTTTGTGCAAATCTCTCCCTGAATTTTTTTGCAAAAATAATGAAATAATGAAAAGTTTTTACTATTTAAAGAATTTTTTTATGAAATTAGATTTCCGAAAATAATTTGCTGCCCATTTTTCAATTTACCGTTTTTTTTTCACTTAAAAATAATATTATATATATATATATATATATATATATATATATATATATATTTGCGTAGATATTCAGTGCATTTGTTATCTAACCGCACCAGTGCATCAATTAATAACACAACACTAGTGTGCAGTAACTAAAACACACCAATGCGGTTAACTGTACATTAGCCCCTATAACAATAAGTCCATTTTTAAGGCATAGAAATTACTTTTAGGTATGTACAACAATATTTATTGTTGATTTTGCACAAATGCAGGGAGAAAATATCATAATTATATCGAATGGACAATTCTTCAAAATCCAGCTCGTTCCATAATATTTCTCAAAGTCCATCATGGAGTTCTCCCTATCCATCTCGAGATGTAATATTTACTTCAGATTTTATTTATATTTTCATTATCTAATTGAATTTTTTTTTTATCCATGTCAATCAGCGGAATAAAATTAATGTATACAAATTTGTTGGTTCATGCAGATTCAGAATCGATTTCAGATGGACAAAATATTCAAACAAATCCAAAACGTCAGAAGCTCTTATCAGGAGCAACATACTGCAAGGCGCATTTGTTAGATGAAAATGGACAGCCGCTTCACCTTGCCAATTGTAACATTGCATCTTCTAACCACAATCCTGGGACAATGATGTTAATAACAATTGTTTGGTATATTAATGTAATTATTTCAATGCCAAACCAATTAATCATGCATTGTCGACATGCTTACTAATTGATATCATAGATTTTGTACTAATCATGTTCAAATATATTTTCTGAAATTATTATGATTCTAGTGATGATGAACGACCCACCTACCATCTTTCAGTGCACCCCACGACAATGTCAAATCGAGAGAAGGCTGAATTAAGAGAAAAACTCGGAGAGGAACGATACCAATAATGGTTGAATCAACCACCTATTCAATTCCCACTACTTCCAGATTCACAAATTAGGAATGAATACAACAATAGTAGTTCTTCACAAGTTGGCAATAGAGGCAATCAAATAGAGGTTGGTATGGATGATTACTTAAGGGATACAACTGCCATGGAGACAATGTTGTTAGATGCATTCCAGAATGATGATCAGCTAGGGGATGATGCTCATATCGCTGATAGCTTTTTCGAAAGCCTTAAATTTACTTCCACCACCCCTCTCTTTGGACCTGGTGGTCAGTCAAATTCTACCCAGTTGAGGACAACGATTTTACTGTACAACTTGAAAGAAAATTTTAGCTTGTCAAATGCATGTTTCTCGGAAATTTTGAGGTAATTGACCATCAAGTCCTCCCTTCTTTTTTGAGAAATATAATCACACAATGAACATTACAAATGGTCAATTTTATGAACGTTAATAATTATATCGGCATTAATGTACATTTAATATTGCCCATGATCACCAACTATAGGTTATTCAAAGATAAGGTTCTTCTGAGTGATAATGTCTTGCCTAGTAGATGCGAAGAGGCAAAAAAATTGCTGAAAATGTTGGGTGTTGAGTACATATCATATCATGCATGTCCAAATGATTGTATTCCATATAGAGGAGAATATGTAGACAAAGGGATATGTCTGAAATGTGGGCATGACAGGTATGTTAAATAAAAAAAGAAGGGTAAATTGTGTGGTCCTCATTTTAATATATTGAGGCACATAACTATAATCCCAATGATTCAAAGGCTCTTTCATTGCAAAGAATTACCTATGTTTCAGGGATGGCATGCCTCACATAGAAGTGAGTTTGGAATTATGTGAATCCAAACAGATTCAATAGCCATGAAGCATATAGAGCATACATGGCCCAAAAAATTCAAGGATGAATTACGAAGTCTATGACTCAGCATAGCCGTGGATGGTGTCAACACATATTCCCTCCAGAACATCAACTAATTTGTTTGTCCTGTAGTAGTGATCAATAACAATATCCCCCCATGGTTTTCTGTGAAGAATGAACAGCTTATGTTGCCTCCCATAGTCCCTGGTAGAAGACAAATGAAGAATATGGGTGTCTACTTACAACCACTGGTATATGAATTGAAGGAATTATGGGATGGGATAAATGTATACGATGTATCAAGACCCATCGCAGCAGAGAGGAGTTTTACGTTGTATGGCATATGTTCTTATACGACACATGATTATCCAGGCTTAGGAGTTTTCTTTGGTAAATTACATGTTTATTGATTTGTTTATATGTGTAACAATATTCTTTCTCATATTAGTTATTTAATTCGTTGTAAATTTTATGCTCTTCACGATATTCTTTAACGTGCCATGCATATATATTATATACAATATTTTCGTAGGTCTTGTAACAAAAGAGTATTTTGGATGTAAATGTTGTGGACCTTCTCTGAAATCCAGATACTCCAACGACCTACGAAAGCCAGTGTATGACTTCTCCAGGGTATTCCTCCCATAAGAAAACCATTACAGAAGAGCATCATCCACTTTCAATGGTAAACAAGAGAGAACCCAAAGGCCTCCAATAACGACACCAACTGAATGGCTTAGAGAATATGAGAGAGAGAAGGAGAAGGAGTTCATAGAAATGTTCGATTCAAATGGGGAGCCTATGTTCGATGATCTAGAATTCTTCGACACCTATGTTGAGAAATTTTCCATTGGGATGAAAAGGGAATCTATCTTTTATAACCTCCCATATTGGGAGCATCTTAAGATTACCCACTTATTAGATCCCATGCATATATTTAAAAATGTTTCATCTTCTTTATGGAGGCACATATCAGCGAAACAAAGTTGCACATTGGTTGTTAGGAAAGATCTTATTACTTCAAAAACTAAAAAGAAACATTGGCCAAGATGATTAGAAAGTACAGGATCAAAGGCAGGTGCTCATCCCTCTAATTCATGGTATTTCAAAGAAGGGGGTGTCCCATGGATTAAAAAAAATACGATATTTCTTTGGCAAAGGAAGTTATAATGGGTTTGAGGGTGCCATCTTCATACGAGTCTTCACTACGACTCTACTTCACCATGGATGACCATTCGTCGGGGTTGAAATCGCATGACCATTTGAATCTTATAAGAGTACGTACAATGTCAAAAGAATGATTTTATTATTTTTTATATTAATAAAAATTATCCCATGCAGGGATCGTAAAACATAACTAATTGTGTATATTATTGCATGTGTTTATAAGTTTGCAATGTCATTATCCTTTGTTCGTGCGTGGGTGTGTGGAACATGAATTCCCCCAATATCTAGGACGTGCCATATCTAAATTATTTGCATTATACGTTGGATCACGTCAAAGGAGATTCATGTGGCTAGCATTCCATGGTGGCGTCAAGAGATAGTTGAGATTGTTTGTATGTTTGAGAAGGAACCACCAACGAGTTTCGTGGACTTGCAGGTTCATCTTCTAATCCACCTAGTAGATGAGGTTGAATTAGCTGGGGTGGTTTCTTATCGTTGGATTTTCTTCTTAGAGAGGTACATGAAGAAATTGAAAGGTTTTGTTCGACAAAGTGAAAAACTCGAGGGGTCTATGGCAGAGGGGTACATATCGTATGAGTCTTTCTATTATGCCAGTGAGTACATCAAGAAGATTGACAACAGACCAGGTGCGATAATTTGGGACGATGAAAGGGATGAAGACAAAAGAGAAGGGGAGCTGCTCCAAACGAATGGAAAAAGGCGCTTGATAAAGAGTAAGCGACTTATAAGTTTTCAAAATTACACAAAGTAAATATTCATGTTGAACTTTGATATAATGTACATTTTGATCTCATATGTACTATATGTCGGTTTGATTTCATCAACGAATGCAAAAATTGAAGCAATCAATAAATTAGCTCTTTACAATTCCGAAGTGACACAACCGTGGGTCGCATTGTATGAACAAAAGAGGATGAAATGGGATAGTGACAGGAAAGAATTCAGACGGTTGAATGGTAGAAGTGTGCCTTATCCCGATCATTTAAAATAAAATATGCCAAAATATGCCCCAAAAGTTGGATTGCTGACTAAGTCAGAGAGAAACACTGTGCAACTAGTCGTTACCCGCGTGCTGAAGAGGATGCGCTAAACGTAGGGATGTGGTGCACCCACTCGGTAATAATATATTTATGTACATTTTAAACTTAATAATGCACCTTTGAAATGTAATTACATCTATATTTCAAATTTTAACTGTTGGGTTATTATAAGAAACATGACACTATGATTTTTTGACCTTTTTATAGGTGCATTTGTCCTATCTATGTGGGCATATGGACACCATTTTCGCACAGAAAATGCCGATGATGGACACATGACACAAGATTGTGGAGTGGAAGTCGATTTCGATCAATTTAGTCGATCTAGCCACCGTGATCAAAACCTAGTACGAGGGACGTTAGGTTACGTCGGAAATATACAAGAGATCATTGAAGTGGATTTCTCTTCTTTCCAATGTGTTATTTTTAGGTGCAAGTGGTGGGACACTTTTGATCGGAATAATGTAAACGAAGATTGCGATAGTAGGTTGATATGTATCAACTCTAGAAAGATGTGGGATGAAGCGAATGAGCCCTATGTTTTCCCCAAACACCGCAACTAGGTGTTTTTTTACCTAGATGTGTTGGATAGGGATTGGTGGTTCGTATTGAAAGACACTAGATAAAAACATATTTTTGAGAACAATAGCGTTATCATGCCAAGCGAGTTGGAAGATAATGAGGGTGATCATGAGAACCAACAGTGATATGGCACATGTGTTATTTCATCATTTGTACTTTTTAAGATGGGGTTTTATAAAGAAGAGGAATTAATTACCTTATAACTAAGACTCTTTTTTTTCGAAACATTATAATATGTATTTTGAATTAATTGGTAATTTTCATTGTGTTAATGTTAAAATCATTTCACTTGATAATTTTCAATTATGTTAATCTCGAAAACAATGGCGTACTGTATAAAGTTATTTTTTTTATAATGTCAAATCCTAAAATAATACAACTACTTGATTGCTTTAAATGTGTGGAATGATATCTTCAAAATGTATACTGATATTTTTTGTATGTAAGATAATAATAAAATAATGATAATTCTAAAGTATATGAATTTACTTGCATTATTTTCAATATGTTACAAAAAATCATATCATTCTAGATTTATTATTTTACAATTATTTATATTCATACAAATTTACAATTTTACAATTATGGTAATTTAACAATATTTTCGGTATAGATTTTACTTACGGTAGTTATGGTTCAAAATTCACAAATAATTTACAAATTTAAAAATTTTAATAAAATTGAATGATGAAAATACATACAATTACAATTATAATTTTGCAATTTCACATTACAATTACAATTACAATTTTACAAATATTTTACATTATATAATTAAAATTACAATTAAAATTACATACAATTACAATTACAATCATTTCACATTAATACAATTAAAATTTTACAATTATTTTACATACAATTACAATTACAATTAAAATTACAATTACAATAATTTCACATTAATACAATTAAAATTTTACAAATATTTTACATACAATTACAACTAGAATTACAATTACAATTTTGCAATTACAATTATACAATTTCACATACAATTACAATTACAATTTTAGAATTTTACATACAATTACAATTTTACAATTTTACATATATATAATTACAATTAAAATTACAATTATAATCATTTCACAATAAATTAAATATTACAATTACAATTAAAATTTTACCAATATTTTACATACAAATACAATTAAAATTACAATTAGAAATACAATTACAATTTTACATACTATTAAAATTAAAATTTCAATTACAATCCCGCCATAATATTTAATAAATATCATGATTTACTATTAAAAATAAACATCACGATCATGATAACCATCATACCAACATTGTATTTGACTAAAAAACACATTCAAATTCGCTAACATCATCTAATCATTGTGATCATGATCTTCTAACAAAACACAAACATTGTATAACATCATCACAACATAAACATCAAATATACATCTCATGTCAAATAACTGCTATCACATTGATCCAGGTGGCTCCAGAGACACACATAGGACAAAGAGGGCTGAGGGAAGCTCAAAAATCAAAGTTTTTGGATTGCTTTCGAACCAGGACCAGAGCATAGATCTTGTTGTCTTGATCGCAACAGTGTGAACTATTCGTCAAACCGAGCTCGTAGGCGAAAGTTAGGAGCTGTCAAAGTTTTGGGTTAACTTGGATGATTGGGCAGGTTAAGGAGGACGCAATTTGGACAAAACCCGACCACCAGATTTTGGTCGAAATTGTGGGGTCTTTAATTTGACTCCTACAGTCAAAATCTGAATTTTAAAAAATGTACAGTTGTTTTATTTTAAAAAAAAAAAGAAAAGGTGGCGAGCCACCACCCATGCCACCCCACCCGACCACATCATAACAAACATATTGAAATTGGGGCCGACAGCCATGACCCTATCGGACCCCGCCCACACCTTACCGACATCACATTAAATAAGGGGCCGACGACCATGACCTCGTCGGACCCCGCCCGTATACTACAGGATCCGTCAACCATATAAAGGGTGGGGCCAACGATACACCCCGCAGCCCCAACCCACCTGCCACTTGTTGCAACAGAGCTTGTGGAGGGTACGGGGTGGGTCGCCCAATGTGGGCTCGGCCCCCCCAAAGTGAACCATCTTTAATACTAAAAATATATGCGAGGTTTTAAAAAGGGCGTGGTGCAGTTATATTCGGATTTTTATGGAGGGGGCGGGGTTTGACCACCCGACCCCCTCCCTCATACTATGGATCCAAAACCAACTGGCCCAATGACCACTTTGGTTTATCTGTCCCATAAATTGTACTTAAACCCATTATTTCAGAAGTGCGCCAAGCCTAAGGCAGCGGAGGATGGAGCGCAGATCGAGTTTTTAATATTATTTTATTGCAGGTAAATTGCTGCACGCAGATCGAGGCAATGGAACCATGAGCCTAGAAAGAGGCAGGCAGAACCTTGATTGAGCCCAACTTTCAGGAGGGAAAAATTTTGACAGTGTCTAAATTGGAAAAAAACTTTATGTCGATTTTTCACTATTCAACACCACAAATCCGATGGCACATTCAGATTTTCCATCTAAGCTTTATAATTTTCGGCCGCTTTTCAAAGTGGAGTTGCAGGTGTTAGTATTCAGCGAGTGAGCAGTCGATTTCACACCTTTTGTCGCCACGATTGTAATGGTGATTTCAGATCCAGCAACAAAGCCTCTCATTCTTCAGTCATCTTCAGCGTGAGGTATATGATGAGTTGATTTCATGTACTTCTTTGTCTCTTTGTGTCTAAGATGCATTGTGCTATACAGATCCATGTTGATGTTTTGATGTGGAATCTTGTTTGTTTCTTTATGTCAGATGTACTTTATATCATAGATTTGTATTATGTCTGAGATCCCTTTGATGCCATGTTGGCAGGATACTCATTGTCACATATATGTTGTTTGAGATCCCTTGTTTTCCATGTTGGTGGGATACTCATAGTCATTATGTGTGAGTTATTGTCATACTGATAGGAGTCCTTTTTATGAATGAGAGTTTCGGTAGTGGAACATCTCGTAGAGAAGTCCAGCCACTCCTGCGTAAGGGAATTTTCCTTATACGACAGATAAACCACCATCCATATACATCTTCTTCTTTACAACACTTATTGCAGCGGCCTACACCATCTTGACACCGAGGCCCGAAGATGTTGTCCCTCTTGGACGAACTCTGTTATCAAACGATGTGTTCTTATGATTGTTGATCTTGACATGTTATGTTCCTCTTATTTACAACATGTAGTTGTTCATTTATGTTCATTAACGCTTTAATTAAATGCAATTCTAATTTATCAGCTGAAGTAAAAGGTCTTGGTTAAGGGTATCAAGAATTTACCCTGGATCAAGTGGTATTAGAGCAAGTATTCTTGCAGATTGGATTGTAGACGTGAACTGTAGAACGTTCGCTAAGTTGAGCCATGGAGAATGTCAATGACATGTATGAGACCATGCTCAGGGTGTCTGAGAAAGCAGAAATGTTATACAAGGCTTATGAAAAACAAGTCGCAGAGAACGCCGAATTGAAGACACTCCTACAGGAAGAAAAGGAGGAAAAACATCAATTGTAGCTTTAGTTGCAAGCCATGACAAAGGCATGGGAAGAATTGAAGCGCAACAATGAAATTCTTCAAGCAGATCATGATGCATTGAAGGCATTCGTATAGGAAGAGAAGGAGGAGAAGTAATAGTTGAATCTTTGGCTACAAGCCGTGACAAAGGCCTTGGAGGAAGTGAAGCACAATGAAGGCTTACAGAAGCCTTCTTCACCTATTTCATAATCGAAAAATAAGGTAAACAATGTTGATTTCTCTTCAGTTTCTTCACATGATATCATTTCGGTTGGAAGTGTGGAGATACCCATTTCAGGAACTGGCATGAGACTCTTCACCAAGATGGGGTACAAAGGAGGAGGACTTGGTGTTCGTGTCCAAGGCATAACCCAACCATTGGAGGTTGTGCAGAGACCTCACTATGCAGGTTTGGGGTACACTGAAGGAGGATGTTCGAAGGACATCAAAGGCAAACAAGCATTGATGAACTCTCCAAGGAAGAGGAATGATGGGGACACTTTGCCATTGTTCCATGGTAATGCATGTTGCAGTGAAAGAGCTGAGGCGAGATACCATCACCATGATCGCACCAGAGATCACACAAGAAGGTATAATAAGTCTCATTATTCTAGAGTGCATTTTGATTATAAGAATGTTGATAACCATGGTCATAAATCATGGCATTGAAAAATGTGCCATTTTTGTGGTTTACATAACCATTTGTTTTCTAAGTGTTGGAAAAGGATGGCAGCACAAAGGAGGATGAGGCGTGGAAAGCCTTCTCCACAGCAAGGAAAGGAATCGGTTAAGCAGGTTTGGAGGAGAAAGACATTTTGCATTCATTGCGACCAAAGTGGCCATCAAAGAGCCACGTGCTGGAGACTCTATCTAGAGCAGCGCCTTAAAGACAAAGCGCCCATGCATGAACCAGTCAAAAGAGATGATCGGCAAGCAAATTCCCCACAGGGGAATGACCCATTCACTTTGCTGAAGAGGGGTTTTTCTAGATTGTTTTTCTAGATATGTTAGCTTGTCATGGCCGTATTTGTAAATCATATGTTGCATGTTACACTGTAAAAGTGATGATGTGTTTTTCCATCACTTATTTAAGCAACAATGATATTTCGGCCTTGTTTTATAATTCGTGTGATGCATTTATTTCATGTAAAAGTGATGATGTGTTTGCCATCACTTCGAAATGTGACAATTATGTCTTGTCTTGTAATGATAGCTAGGGTGTGGTTTCCATTTGATGTAAAATTGACCACCGAGTACGTGTTATAAAATCGTGGAAAGTATAGGAATATTTGGGTCATAGTTGGTCAATTTAAGCATGTAATTAGCAGGGGATTGTACTACAGGTTTGCAGAAGGTGCAGGTGTCAGTTCATCCATTATGGCTCTGAAGGACGTAGGTGAAGGAGAAATAAGGGTGACTTTTCAAGACACTCGTGGTGTAGACATAGTACACAGCAGTTCCATATTCTTGTTGATGCTTTTGGAGGACCAAAAGCTCCTGAGTGGGGAGGATTGATCCAGGTGGCTCCAGAGACACACACAAGACAAAGAGGGCTGAGGGAAGCTCAAAAATCAAAGTGTTCAAATTGCTTTCGAACTAGAACTAGAGCATATATCTCGTCGTCCTGATTGCAGTGGTGCGAACGGTTCATCAAACCGAGCTCGTAGGTGGAAGTTAGGAGCGGTCAAAGTTTTGGGTTGACTTGGATGACTAGGTAGGTTAAGGAGGACGCAATTTGGATGAAACCCGATCACCGAATTCCGGCTAGCTCCAGCCAGATTTCGGGAAAAATTGTGGGGTCTTTAATTTGACTCCTATGGTCAAAATCCGAATTTTAAAAAATGTACAGTTGTTTTATTTAAAACAAAAAAAATATTAAAAAAAGGGGTGGCAGGCCACCACCCCTGCCACCCCACCCAACCACATCATAACAAACATATTAAAATTGGGGTTGGCAGTCATGACCTTGCCGGACCCCGCCCACACCTTACCGACATCATATTAAATAAGGGGCCGACGACCATGACCCCGCCAGACCCCACCCATATACTACAGGATTCGTCAACCATATAAAGGGTGGGGCCAATGGTACACCCTGCAGCCCCAACCCACCTGCCACTTGTTGCAATAGATCCTACGGAGGGTACGGGGCAGGCCACCCAATGCGGGCTCGCCCTCCCCCCTCGCCCCCCCCCCCCCCCCCAAAGTGACCCATTTTTAATATTAAAAATATATGCAGGGTTTTAAAATGGGCATGGTGTAGTTATATTAGGATTTTTATGGAGGGGGCGGGGTTTGACCACCCGACCCCCTCCCTCATATTATGGATCCAAAACCAACTTTCCCAACGACCACTTTGGTTTATCCGCCCCAAAATTTTTACTTAAACCCATCATTTCAGAAGTGCGCCAGGCCCAAGGCAGCGGAGGATGGAGTGCGGATCGAGTTTTTAATATTATTTTATCGCAAGTACATTTGTTACATGTAGATCGAGGTAATGAAACCATGAGCCTAGAAAGAGGCAGGTGGAACCTTGATTGAGCCCAACTTTCAGGAGGGTGAAATTTTGACAGTGTCTAAATGGGACAAACTTTATGTTGAATTTTCACTATTCAACGCCACGAATCTGGTGGCGCATTCAGATTTTCCATCTGAGCTTTATAATTTTCAGCCACTTTTCAAAGTGGAGTTGCAGGAGTTAGTATTCAGCGAGTGAGTAGTCGATTTCACACCTTTCGACACCACGATTCTGATGGTGATTTCAGCTCCAGCAGCAAAGCAACTCATTCTTCTATCATCTTCAACGTGAGGTATATGATGAGTTGATTTCATGTACTTCTTTGTCTCTTTGTCTCTGAGATGCATTATGTTGTAGATCCCTGTTGATGTTTTGATGTGGGATATTGTTTGTTCTTGATGTGAGATGTACTTTATATCATGGAGTTGTATTATGTATGAGATCCCTCTGATGCCATGTTGGCGAGATACTCATTGTCACATATATGTTGTTTGAGATCCCTTGTTTTCCATGTTGGCGGGATACTCAAAGTCATTATGTGTGAGTTATTGTCATACTGATAGGAGTCCTTTTTATGAATGAGGGTTCTGGTAGTGGAACATCTCGTAGAGAGGTCCAGCCACTCCTGCGTGAGGGAATTTTCCTTGTACGACAAATAAACCACCATCCATGTGCATCTTCTTCTTTACAACACTTAATGCAACAACCTACACCATCTTGACACCGAGGTCCGGAGATGTAATCCCTCTTGGAAGATCTCCGTTATCAAATGACGTGTTCTTATGATTGCTGATCTTGACATGTTATGTTCCTCTTCTTTACAACATGCAAGTTTTCATTTATGTTCATTAATGCTTTAATTAAATGCAATTCTAATTTATCAGCTAAAGTAAAAGGTCTTAGTTAAGGGTATCAAGAATTTACCCTGGATCACACATACACATCTATCTGCAAATTGCACATTAAATGAACATATCTAACATGACCTAACAATATACACATCATGATCATGATGAACACCAACATGTAAATTAATACATCTGCAACATGAACATAAAATACATGGACCATATATATATAATGTCAAAAATATACAACTGTAATATAACTGCATATAAATGTCAAATATCTGGTGGTACATCAATAGTAGTACTAGTCGAGGCCTACTCAGTCGATGGTGCAGCCTCGACATGCTCAGACAAATGATGATCATGTGCTTGTTGATCTGGAGGTGCATGTTGATTAGGAACTGCCTGCTCATGATGACTCGTGGATGGTCCAACCAGTTCAGTGGATGGTGCAGTGGCCTGCTCAGTCGATGGACCTGATTCCTTAGATGGACCTGCGCCCTCCTCAGGATCAGGTGCCTGCTCAGGACTAGGACGTGTCTGTTGCGATGGTGCAGACTGCTCAGACGATGCCTACTCATGATCATGAATGGATGTTGCAGGCTGCTCATCATGATCATCTCTGGCGCGAGGTGGAGGAGGAGGTGGAGTACTAGAACAATGATCACTCCCCTCATGATCATGATCATCAGATAATGCGCTGCTGTGTCATATTACATCTCCACCATGCCTACCCTTCCTCACACGCGCCAATAATCTAGTAGCTCCAACGATATGCCACATGAGGGTAAACATATCACGGGCATGACTCTCCATATCTGTGTCAGCCTATCATCAACATGTATCTCTCTAATAGTAACTGACCTGACTCCTTCCTCAACTAGGAGTCGACAAAGTTGGTCGCCCAACTCCATCCTAAATCGGGTGTCAGGCCTACGCCTCACACCTGCTGGTATCTGCGCCTGATCAAGACTAGGTATTTCACCAGATTGATTCTCCACCTCTGCCATCTCCTCGTCAACATGATCTACACCTGGATCATTCGGTGGCGGTGGAATCTCATCGCCAACGAATGACCCAATATCTACAAAATATATATAAGTACACAACAATAATTAGACAATTTCATTAAACAATTTAATAAAACAAGTTAAAGAACGTGTTAGAGTAAATTTGATAATTCTAATTAATTAATTAAGACAATAAAATGAAACTATATAAATTTAAAGAAAACAGTAATATTACCTCTCGCATCCAGTGGCTCATCCTGTGTGAAGAGGATGTTGGCACACCCTAGCCAATCCAAACCAACATACGGACATGGCACCAGAATGAAGGAGTGATCATCAACACTCGATAACAACTCCAGTGCATCATCAGATATCCTGGTGGAAAAGTCAGACTCGCCCCTCTTGGGCCTCATCTGGCCCCACATTTCCATTTGTATGTGCAACATCGACCTACAAGGCTGCCGAACAAAAGTAGGCCTCATCTCTGGAAACCTATCAAAAAATAAACAAAATAACTCTGAATCAAAAGGGAAGGTCAACCTCCCACGTGCCTGAGAACGACATCTATCTAATGCTGTACAAAACTACCGCAAAAAAATCGTAGACCATCTCACAAGTCGTGGCGCCTGTAATAAAGAATCAACATAAAATAAAAGAGGGCAACTAATGTGTTGCGCGTCACTGGTATGGTGTGCAATGGTCATTAGCAGTAGTGAGAGGAACCTCACCTCCTCTGCACCAAACGAAGCAATACGTAACTGACCACCGGACACCTTAAAATCTGTAGGAGAAAGTATATAGTTGCTAATGTATCTCTGGGAGTACACCAACTGACTTCCTGTTGCATAGTCGACGGGGACCTATGGGAATTGGGAAAAATCCTGGCCTCTCTTAGATAGGCTAGTAATAAAATATATGTCCTCCTCAGTGGGCGCGTACCAATGGCAAGGACTGACCCGGAAAGCCTGTTGGTGGGCATCCCACCTGAAGATGAGCTATCCCAATAACCCATTACAACCCTTCAGGGATGTAGCCTCCTCATAGAATTTGAGGATGCCTACCTCCCTTAGGAGAAACTAGGTGGTTGCCGTAATAAGGCGAGGGTACATAAGTCTCTCCCTCTCTCGTGTCTCCCACAGGCGAACCACGTTATACTGGTCCTCCATATGTTCTTGTTGTTCCTTTTGTTATCTCCTTTGACGTTGATGAATGATTCACATATTAAATACATTTTTTTATTAAATGAGACATGTATTTTCAAATATATATATATATATATATATATATTTTTTTTTTTTTTTAAAAAATTTTTTTGAAAAAAAAAATAGTCGGTGTGCCCAAAAAAACAGTCATGCATCGGTATTGGTGCGTCCGTTTTTATTGTGCACCTTCCTCGGTGCGCATGGAAATTTTCCGTGCACCGCAAAACATGAAATGTACTTTCTTTTGTGGTGCGTTGACGAAACTATCCACCCCGGGGCGGATAGTTCGGTCAACACATCGCCCAACAATAATTCATGGTGAACAGTGCGGTCGTTTAAATGACTGCACCGTTGACTATGTACCAATGTTGGGAGGGTGGTGCGATGACCAAACTATTTGCCCCGCATTGGTAAATATTCAACAGTGTGGTCCTGTAAACGACCACACCGTTGACTATGTATTGATGTCAAGAGGGCGATGTACTGACTGAACTATCCGCCCCGGGACGGATAGTTTGGTCAACGCACCACCCTCCCTACATTGGTACATAGTCAATGGTGCCGTCATTTAAACGACCGCACTGCCATGTCATGTTTAAAAAAATACAGTGCACATTTTCAGTACCGCACCGGAACCCGATGCGGTTTCCGTTAGCACTGTGCGTGGTGCGACCTGTAGATTTACAGGCAACATTGCGAACGATGCAAGACGATTAGCTCGAGTGCACCGCACATTATATATATATATATATATATATATATATATATATATATATATATATATATATATATATATATATATATATATATATATATATATATATATATATATATATATATTTTTAATGGTAAATTTTAAGATTTTTTACAAATCTAATTTGCTAAAACGTTTAGTTATTGAGAAACAAGTAAAATACTAGTACATTTGGGCGTCGAGGAGGCATATTTGCTGAAGAATTTGAAAAACCAAAATTTTCCATCGTTTTCCAAAATTCGAACTCCACAAGGTGGGCAATGGACGACAGTAATGCGTGCAATGGGAGCATCGATGGCAAGGCGCCTCACACAAGAGAAATTCACACCGATGCTTGAGAGCTCTAGAGCACTAAAGAAGTGAAAATGCGGATTTTTCGGCCGACAATTTTTTATTTTATTTTATTTTATTTTTTTTAATTATTTATTTATTTTTTTAACCTTGTTTCGGTGCGCGGGTTTTTTGAGATGCACCAGGCGGTTTTTGCATAGCGCACCGGGCTTGTTTTTGTTTGAGCACGGGTTTTTAAGACGCACCGGTGTGCTACAGTAATGAGACGCACCAGACGGGTTTGTATGGAGAGCATGGTGTCTCGATATGCCAATTTTTAGTATGCACCAGTGCGTTGTGAGTTAAACGCACCGGTGCGGCTTATGATGAGAAACACATCGGATAAAAAACATCCGCAAAAACCTCCACCTGCCAACCTCCTCTAGAGACCTTCGCTACAAATGGATATGTGGGTTATTTTTATAAGGGGTTCCTCAAAACATCCGCTAGAGGGTTTTTTCCTTCTAGTGATTCCTCTATCCAATCAGTTATTCAATCACGTTATTCGAAACAACCCATTTGAAAACCTTGAAACTCTTGGGAAGTGAACCTTCAATCAACACAATCGAATTATGGAGAGAATCTTGTGAGGGAAACATAACCTTATCTTTTTCAGAAACCTTGTCAAGGTCATGAGGACCTAAACACATATCTTGATGCTTGATAGATTTGGAGTTAAGATGGATCTATGATAGTTAATTTGATGTTCATAATTGTTACTCTTGCTATTATTTTAGTGGCATATCCCATGATTAAGATTTCATATCACATCAATACTTTTGTTTTACTTTTCTTTGCATGTGTTGTAAATAGTCCCACATGCATAATTGCTAGATATACAAGAAATTACATGTGTTCATAATTGTCACTCTTCCCTATTTTAGTGGCATATCCCATGATTGAGATTTCATAAAAATTTAAATTTATTATGTTATGAAACTCCAAGAAATTACCCAAACTATTCAAATTGATGTGATAAGCCCAACTTTGTCAATTTAAAAAAATATTGTGTATTAAAAAGCTCAACTTTGTCAATTTAGAAATGTATTATGTAGTGCTATGTTATCTCCATACTAATTAGATTAGTGTAATGTATATATTAAAGTTAAAACAAATCTTCAAATTGATGTGATAAGCACATCCAATGATTTCTATTCTATCTCTATGCTACCTCCATTCTAATTTTATTAGTATAATATATATACTAAAGTTAGAACAAATCTTCAAATTGATGTGATAAGCACATCCTCACTCTAGTATTATTTTAAAATGATTTCTATGTATCTCCATACTAATTGTATTAGTATTATGTATATTCTAAAGTTAGAACAAATTTTGAGAACGGAAATACATATAGTCAAATGTGGAGTGAGATTTTTTTTTTTTTTTTTTAATAAAATAAAGTTCTATTACAATTTTTTTTTCTTTCTAAATTGTGTGAATTTAAAATGGGCCTAAAATTATTGAAATAAAATTCTATGATCAAATTTCTTATCAATAAGTGGAACTATAACTTATAAAAAAAATAACTTTTATATTGAAAATTTTCATGCACCCAATTAAATGTGTAACAAACCAACTTATTCATTTAATATCTCAATAAAATATAATAATAAAAAATATTGATTTTAATGATGAAATATTTTTTTTCTTTCTAAATTTTTAATATTGCAAATCAATTTATTTTCATTGATTTTTATTTTAACACTTCAATATTACAATTTTTGTAATATAATTGGTTTCCTACTTTAATTTGTAATTTTAAAATTATATATATATATATATATATATATATATATATATATATATTAAATATTTTTTCTATTTATTTACACTAAATTAAATGTATATTTATATTTGTAATAATATGAAATTGACAAATTTAATATGTGGCTTGTATCAAAATCACTAGATTAACATCTAATTTAAACCATCCAAATTAAACCATATTAACCCTTAACATGACTAAATTTTTGCTAACTAAATTTCAAATCTACCTAATAAATTTCATTACATTTACTTATAAAAATATGTCGTTATGACCAATAATATAAAAACTTATATTCGGATTAAAAAACTGTCTTGAGAACAAACATCTTAAATTTTCTAATTAACATTTCATTTTTGGTAAAATTTTCATTTAAATTGAGTTTTTACCTAATATATAAATTTGAAAACCTACTTACCATAATTCGAACAAATCCCTAAATAATTTTACACAAATTTTACACAAATGTAAAAGAAAATATGCCAAAACATTTATGCTCCTCAGAATTCCCTTAGACAATGGAGGGCAATTCTGACCAAATTTTTAAAATAATTTTGACCCAGAAATCCTTGAACTGCTGTACTTTGAAGGACAGACCCTAGGACTTTCTCGCTGTAAAGGCGACATAAAAATAAGGAAAATGAAAAATGAACAGAAGATCACCACTTGTGTGAACTTCAAAGGTGTTGGAAACAATTAAATCTGCGTCAAGAGTGTAGGATCTCAGGGAGGAATGATAGAGGTTGCAGAGCGTTAAACAGTTAATTGTGATCATGAATAAGTAAAATGTATGACGTTATCTGTACTTGTCTGTTTGTCCTAGTCTTGAGGCATTGAAAAGGAAAAAGGAAGCAGAAAGAGATGGAGTCTTCGTCTGCCATGGACATGGGGCAGATGCTCCTGACGGCCTTCGACACGAGCATGTCTAAGTACTGGCGCGAAGAGGACCGCAGATGGAGGGCCGAGGACAGAAAATGGAGGGAAGATGACCTTAATTATCGCGAGGAGGAGCGCCAATGGAGATTTCAAGAAAAGCTTATGCAAGAAGCCGAGATCAAGTACAGCCAACCTTTTCTTAACACTCTTTCCTTTATTTTCCAAATGTCTATTTCAGCCAATTGGCATAGATATTCACAATTCAAACTCTCGATTACGTAGATAGAAATTCACAATTCCAAACTCCTGATTCGAAACTGTTGATGATGATTGCATAGATATATACGGATATGCTGTTTAGCTTTTTGTTCAGTATCCATTACATTGTTAATTTTTGTGCTGCAAATGTGATTCACCCCATCATGTTGGAAATATTGCTAAAAAAAAATCATATCCTTACAAAAAGATCACAATTCAAATCACAAAAAGCTTTAATTTTGAATATGTTATTATTTCCTAAACTGAAAAAAAATATCAACACAACAAACTCAAAATCAATATAATCATTAATGTACTGAGAAAATGGTACCACTACCGATAGTTTGATGATCCCAAACCATGGTGAGAATGTAGCTGTTAAACTGGCAAATGCTTGAGTGAGCCTCAGGATGTACTGCAGATTGGAGATGGCCTCAAAGCTGTACATCTGTTGTTCGTTGGTCCTAGAGATGTATGCAACATTCTGCTGTTGTATTTTATGTACTTCTATTGCAGTTTTTAATTTTCAGCTAATCTAAAGTTTTTTCTGCAATCTATTACGTATAATAAATTTGTGAGCGATTGATTTGAATTTCTTGTAATGATCTCATACATGAAGTAAAAGCCCTGTTTACTTAACTTCAATGCTATGCAGCATGGGTACATGTACCTGAAGGTCGTGTTCCTTGTATTTGTACTGGGTATTGTACCCGCATGCTGGATATGTATCCGTCTACCCTGCAACGCCTTTGAAGTTTGCATAGCCTGCCATGCCTAGGCGAATTTGGAGATATACCCTGATTTTGGGCATGTCTGACACCGATTTCAGCATGGCACTGACACTGACACCATGAGGAAGAGCTTATTAGAATAGGTATACTTATCACACCAGAACCGCGCGAGGTTCGAGTCCCATGCACGGTTCTGAATGAGAGAAAGGAGTGAGCGATCCTATTTTCGACAACTCTATCATTCCAGCATTTTTTTTTTGTTTGAAATTTAACTAATTAACAAGCCCCAGTAAGGCTGCATTTAGGGTGGGCCAACAGGGAAACCTTAAAATAATTAAGTGTTTCACCCTTTATAACAAAATAACCATAATTTCATCACTGTTGCATTTTCAGTTTTGCTGTGTGAGCATGTCAGGGGCGCATAGAGAAGAAGAAAGTAGAGCATTGTTCGCTGTTTTTCTTGCAGGCAGGAAATTGGTGTTCAGCAGTTCATCATTCAACATTCTTCATTCTTTGAGTCCCCATATTTTAATTTCATCATGTTTCAACTTGTTTGTCAAATCCACAGCAAATCTGGACAGGTAGGAATTTCAATCCTCAATTACTGCTATAGAAAACACTGTGAAAGATAAAAGGGACTGAGGGTGCAGTGGTACAATAAAAATCCAATGTTCCACCAAGTTTCTGGGACTGGGGAGCATGGGAGTGGGCAAATGACATGTGGGAGCCACCCTCAAATTTCAATAGAAATCCAATGTTCCACCAAGTTTCTGGGACTGGGGAGCATGGGAGTGGGCAAATGACATGTGGGAGCCACCCTCAAATTTCAGGGATGAAATAGTAAATTGAAGGTTTAAGTTTTATTATTTTTATTTAAAAAATCTTAGCCTTTATTGAGAAAAAATGTGGGGGGTGCAGAGGCGATGCTTGGGCATCCCCTTTTGGGATTGGGTGGGTGATGCTTGAAATCTCCCTTTGTCTAGACACCCATCATTTTGAGAAATGTGCCCCCCACACTCAGGGCTTGTTTCCCATGCATTCCCCAAAGCCCTCCCCCCAGCGGAGCATGGGAAGTGAAGGAGCGAATACAAATTCACACTTTGTCCTATGCGTTGGAAAGGCACATACATGATGGTTAGATCTCATTTGATGAAGTTTAAAAGAATGGAGTTGACCTCTAGCTACTATCTTAAACGATGACCCTATGCTTGGGATGAATGATTACCTGGACAACTTGTTGACCTGGGATCTAAGTCCACTCGATGACGATGCAACAATAGAGAACGCGGAATGTAATATTCCTTTTTTTGGTGTCACCTATGACAAGGTTAGGATGGACTTCCAAAGTTAGGAGCAGACATGTCACAGGTACAGGTTGGTGTCATCAGCGGGCCCAGGGATTTTTGGGGAGTTTTGAGGAGTTCCTATGAGGTTGGGTGGCATTCGCTTGATATATTCCATCATCCGAGTAGTTTGCCTTTTGTTCTGGTGCATTCCGACAACTTTCGGAAAACTGAGTTATTTTTGGGCTTAACTCAATTAATTACACTCAAGGTGGCATTTCGGTAGGAATACATGATAGAACACCTTAGTGTAATAGCTCATTGGAACCGGGACGAGGATACCTAGATGATGGGATGGTTGGATATGAGTTTCAGTGACCTGAGGAGACATGGTAGCCGATTTACTCTTTCCTGTATTAAAAAGGAATATTTTAATAAGAGGGAAAAGTGCTCCATGAATAAAATAATAATAAAATAAGGCTCTAGAAGGATCCAGGGGATCTATAAAAGAAAAGGTGGAGACCATTGAGGAATATCTTGGATTAGATCATTTTCTTGTGTGAGAGGTTTGAGAACTTGGTTCTCTACTCTATTGGTATCCCCAGGACAGAAACCCTCGAGTGATTTGTAAGTGTTGGATGAAAACCCAACTCTCTTTGAGGAGACTTCATTCAAAAGTTTCACAGAGCTTCAGGGATATTGGAGTGAAGATCATTCAGATCTTCAATCGGTGCTTTAGTGGATTCAGTGGTAGCTGTTGACGGAGGGAGAGTGCAACAGTTCATCTTGGTGGCCAGTTTTCCATCTCAGCGATTTTGGGTCAGATATGCATGTAACCCTAATTTACCATTTATAATAAAATGTTGAGATTCTTCCTATTCAATGTGTAATGATGGATTGCAGTGCTCTATATGTTTTTATTTTTACATGGAAATCTTTTGTTAAGTAAATGTTAATTTTAGTGTGATTTCCGCAAAATTAGTAAAATATCCCATTTGGGGATATTACAGTGGTATCAGAGCTTTGATCTTGGCTCAGCCGTGGGATTGATTTGAAAATCCAAAGTCAAGGATTTTAGTTGCAGCTATTATTGTTCAAAGATTATTCATCTATTTGCTGGAGCCGCTTGATCTGCAACTTCACATATATTTTTCCAAAGAAACCAAACACCTAGTTCTTGCAGTAGGACGAGAATTGGTTAACGAAAATTTGACACAATTTTGTGCGGCAAAATCTTTCGCCGGCACTTCGTTGCCAGATCGAAAGTATTGATGATGCTTTCATCCAATCATTAAAGGGCTGAATTCTGAGTGGGTCCATAAATATCACGTGGGCCGAATGGTGTTGAAAGCCAATATTTTCAAACCTGCAGTAAAATGTCTACTTATTTATGGGGCCCAAACCAATTAAAAACATGGTGATGACAAGTTACGTTACATGTTGCGGCCAAGGTAATTTTGGGCCAAACTTCATCGATGATTATTCGAAAGCTCACTCCTTCCCTTTTTGAAGGAGTGCGACACCATTACGTGGAGTATAGAAGGGAGAAGTCTTTTGTTCGACGAAACAGAGCGTGATGGGACAGCTCTAGGACTGCCCCCTTTGGCGACCCCCGCGGCTTTCTAGGTAGGAGGTTGACCCCACGCCCCTGCCTCTGCCACCTCCCCCTCCGCTCCGCCAACCTGCACACTTAAAATTTAAATTTTGAATATTCATTCGCCCGCCTTCATTCAACTCTATTGCAGAGCCCACGTTCATTCAACTCCATTGCAGAGCCCTGTTTGCTTCGTTCGCTGGCGGAGTCCCGTGGAAGCTTTGCACAACTTCGAATTTGGATCTCCATTGCTGAGCGGCTCAGCCCATAGTGGAGGCGACAATGTTTGCTGATCGCGGTGAAATATCAGACGCACAGGAGGTTCTCGAGAATGCCAAATCATTTTCCAGCTCACTGTAAAATCAGATTGAATTTGGTCTTGGATTGGATCATACTCTTGCCACTAGCGGAGAGGACATGGAAAGGAATTCTATAGAATCTGTTGAATCACCCGAAACAGTTGTTGAAAAAAATCAGACTGCTTCCTCAAATCTCAGTTTTGAAGGAGAAAATGTTAAGGAAACGTCTTCAGGTACAATCAAGATTGAGGAAGTTGTTCCACAACAGAATGAGATTAGCAGTCTGGATAGTGGTAAGGATGTTCCTGTGGTTGATCCAAATACAGAGCAAGAAGGCAAGAAACTGGAAGAAAAGAATCAGGAAACCAATGCCACTCTTAGTGATTATATTCAAGATTCAAATTCAATAGCAGATGGCAAGAAACACAAAAAAGAAAAACAAAGAAGTTATTATAGCTGAACAACATGAAATTGGCAGGGAAAAGAATGTAACAGCCAAACATGACACTCAGGCAGACTCAGTTAATGGGTTCCATGATTCTGCAACTTCAGAATCAAAGAATGGGACATAACTGACTAGTCAGACAAAGTCGGATAACAGTGAGCTTGTTTCTTCTGTAGACCAAGGCACAGCAGGGGGTGAGATAGAAGTGTCCCATGGTGCAATGTCAGAAGATGCCAAAGGCCTTACTTCATTGGATCAAGATGAAGCAAAGGCTGAGCATAATTCAACTGTAGATCATGAAACCACACCTGATACTGATAAAGCTTCTGAAGGCGAAGCGATTCCAGCTTCTTCAGAAATGAATTCAACCATGGAATCTGTACATTCTGGTGCTGGAGATGCCATTTCTCAGGATATGCCAGAAGAAAATGAAGTGGGTGATCATACAGACCTTGGAACTTTACCTGAGGTTGAGGTCGAAGGGCAGACCACAAAGGAACTTTCTGTGCAGTGAATGCTCGATCTACTAAGAAGTCTAGTTGGAGTAAGTTGAGAGAGGCTTAAAGGCTGTTGTACCCATTCTTTGTATGGTTCTTACTTGCCCATAAATCAAAGATCGTTGTAACTGGTTTAGGACTATATGAATGTTTTTTTTTTTTTTTATATTCTCTTCTTTGCTGTGTAGACAAAACCCAAACATGAGGGTAGAAATTCATATTTTTGTATAATAGTTGAATGCAGTTTATCGAACTCACTATATTCCTCTTGTCTTGGGTTACAAATTAGTTTCAGATTTGTTCATTCAAACAGTAACAAAATTTCAAGGAAATTCTACACAATTTTGGATGCATTTTTTAATATTGATTGTTAATTGATGAATGGATTGGTGGACATGGGAATTATTTGGATCTGAAAATGAATTAGAATAATTGTTGATTTACAATTTTACATTAATTCAGCTGTTTTTTGTTTTTTTGTTTAGTCCTTTTCTACATATATATAAAATTTGATATTTGTAACTCGACGCACCCCCGTCTCTTGTTTCAAAAAGAGTCCATACCCGTACCTTGGCAACTCAGCTTCAATGTTAGCTGTTATTTCATAGAACGCAGAAGGTCTGTGTGAGGGAAGTTGGAACTTGTCTACTGTAGCACAGGCTGTTGCTTACTATTCAAGCTGTATCAGAGTATCACAGTGGCAACTGTAGCTCTCGGGTGGATTTAGAATACCACCTTATGAGACCACGAGGAGAAGTATCATTGAGTTATTACATTCAAGTTCTGGAGCAGAGGAACTGCATCAATTAATTGATCTATAGTCCATAACTGCAATGGTATTGGAGTTTAGTGCATGATCAGGAGTAGTTCAAAGATCTTGTGGTTCACCTCAGTGGCTGTGATCGATACTGACTGTTTCTCTATTGGCCATGAGCCTGAAGTTCCATGTTTTGTTTGTTAGAGCAAAGTAAATTTGGGTTTTCACTGCATAAACTAGAAATTTTGACATGATATCAGAGTAAATCTGGTTGTTCTGATCCCAAGTAATCAGAGTTGCTGTTTTGTTTTTGAAGCAAAGATTATCAATTTTGGGAAGTTGAAGTAGGAGCGGCGTTTCGTATTTCTTCTGGAAATTTGAAAAATTTACTGTGAGTGAAGTTTGTAGCACAAGAGAGCAACAAGGTAAGAGTGGCTTCATCGTCTACCCCACCACCACCATCCACGATGGTGAGTATATCACTTCTAGAAACAAAGCTGTATGGAAGGAATTATGGGACATCGAAATTCAAGACTCAAAATCAATTTATGAAGTAGAAACATTCTACAGTTGTTGAAGATTAGGAGGTAGCATCAACAGATCAAGCTGAGCTTGAGAAATGGAAAGAAAGAGATGACGTGCCATGGACATCTTGTGCTTTCTATTGTAGATCACATAATATTACAAGTTAGATGCACAGATTCAACAGATATGATTTGGGTGACTACAAGATTTGTATGAAATGACACATCGTGCCAGGATCCTCTTATTAAGGAATCAACTCTATGCGCTGAAGATGGAGGGTGAATAAGTCAGTGATTTCATGACAGACATTTAGGATGTGCAGGATCAGCTGATTGCAGTGGAAGATAAGGTTGTTGAAAATACCTTGTTGCATTGGTGATTAATGGGTTGACATATGTGTTCTAAACTTTTGTCACTAGTATCAACGTGACAAAAAATTTAGTTTTTTGATGGATGAACTTGGAGGCATGCTATTGGTAGAGGAGAAACACAAGGGAAGATGAGCACATATGTTAAGATGGTGAGAAACCACCCTGTAAGGTAGTAAACACACTATTAGAACAAGACAATATAGTTACTAAGAGAGTGCAGCAGAAAATTTCAAAGTTTGATCTCCATTGTTACCATAATATAATTAATATAGTACCTAGGGAGGATGGGAAAAGAACGAAATGGCAAATTTCTGATGATGATAAAAAAAAATGTTAGTTATCATAATAACTTTGAATATTGAGATCGACAAAATAGCACCAAAGGTGAATGAGTGAAAGTTTCACAACAACATAAGAAGTCAATGACATTAGATTAAAGAGTGAATCTACAATAAAATTGATCAATTATAGGATAATTTATGTGCATGACAACATCTATCATAGTTTCGCCCTCTAATGGGAGAGTCACATTATAAAATTTTCCTTAAGTGACTGACTATATCTATGGATTATGGACATCATGGAGTATGATTAGGAAATTCTATCCCGTGATACCTTAAAACCTGAAATGATAAGTAGATTACATTCAATATCCACGTTTTTGAATTTGTTTATAGGGTCTTACCCAAGTCGGGGAGTAGTAACGACATTTCCAAGTGTAATAATTTTATGCATTAAGAGAGAATGAAAGAAAACCATGATGACTAGAGGTGAGAAAACAAAGTCAATTTGATAATATGTTCTTTTTTAAATTGAAGTAGACATGGAATAGTAGGAATATCTAGTATAAGGAAGTTAAGGGATGTTTTCTATCAAGAAGAATTTTCTTAAGGACATGAGCAACATGATTTGGTAAAGGTCAAAGTAATGACCTATAAGGAGTTGTGAACACTCCTAATTTGTTAAGAGTAGCAAGTGATAAACTGAGAAAATGTTTAAAAAATAAATATTAAGGAAAATAATTATACACCGTTAGAAAATAAGATACGTTTGGTGATAAGATGAGGCCTAAGGACTAATGAGAAAACGATTAATGTGAAGAATAAAGAGAGGGTATACCAACCAGTGATGTGTTATGTGTTTGGATTAAATAAGTCAATATTATAGAAATGAAACAATGGTTTAAGGAATGATGGTAAAACTAGTAATATCCTAGCTAGAGTTAAGATTTTAAATAGTGAAACTTGCAAGTAAAGAGACTATTTCAAAACTGTAACATACTAATAATGTGACTATGCATATCTTGTAAATTGTGAATTTCTTATTAAAGGAGGAAATTATGTATTCGTCAGCAATTGACATCTTGTTGAAAACATGACACTCTTCGTAGACCAAGTATAATGCAAAGTGAATAATGCATTTTCAAACAGTAACAAATTCGTTCTATGAAAATAAATCTCTCACTAAGGGATCTTTAGAGTAGTCAATTAACTCTTCCTCCATCTCCAGTATAACCCTAATGATTAGCCTTGCAAAACCCTACTCCATGGCTTCTAGATTTTTAGGCTAAAGATGAGCTGGAATAACATGATAAATAAGTTAATGTTATTATTATCTCTTTGGATCCAGATTATAGATCAAAGATAATTAAACTTAAAAGACAAATAAATAACAAGAATTAAAAGGTTGGCTGAATCCATATGTGGTTTTTTGTTTTAGAGTTCTTAATCAACCTGTATCAAGAAATTAGATCATGCTTCGACTAAACAGTAAGTGTTTTGTGCTCTTGTTTCAATTCATTTCGTTTCTATATATGCAATCATAAAGGTTGGAGCATCCCTCCATTTAGATTTAGAGTCTCAACCTGTGACTTTTATAAGGTTAATCGGTTAATATAGTATAGAAAATAGTATCTACGCCATTATTTGTATATTCATGTTTGATTATTCTATGTGACATTTATAACTGTGGATTATATTTATAAGCATTTAAAAACTTATTTTGTATAATCTTACCTTATTTTGATGGATACTTAACACTGTTATTTTGTGCTATGACATCTGAGAATATATTAATTGCTTAAACATTGCTGGTACATGGATACCAATATGAAGAAAGTTTTTCTTAAACATTGTTGGTACAAGGATACAAATATAAATTATGAATTATGTTATGGATATGGTATCTATAATTTTACATATCAACATAAATGATGAGATAGAAATAAAAGAGTGATTGCACTTGACTATTCAAGGTGAAAATGAATTTACAGACCTACTGGATAAACATAACCAAGTATGTTATATGAACTCAAGGATCAATATCGTAGATAACAACATATTTGGAATGTGTAGAAATTGTTATGTGGGTAACAATTTGCTTTGAACATATTGATACATATGTTATAATTTGTGGACAAGTGTTTTACATCACAGATGATATCGTTACCAAACTGACTGCGTCATGACAAAACTCCAAGAACAATTGAGATGCATTGAGATTCCATGATAGGGTGTTAACCGTGATCCTACTAGGAAGGGTGGAGGTGTTGCCCACCGTTTATCCTTCAAAACCTGGAGTCATGGGAGGACTGTGCGAGTCACGCTCCCCTAGACGTGTGATGATTTCCGAATGCCTACTGGTCAATCAGGTCGACGTAATTGACGCTGACACCTTTAAGGTCTATGAGTGGTTGGATCAGTAAAACTGATGCCATGGCATATTCCTGTAGAGGACAGATAGGATGGGAGCGGAAGAGATTAGGGAGGATGGGATGATTCTAGAATAGCTTGGGAACTCTGTTGGGGCAAGACGTGACTACTAAATTTATAAACCAATGAACGATCAAAACATAAATATTAAAGTGTTCTCACACATTACACAAAAATTCAATTATGGTACACCACCCTTATATGATTATACTAATCACTTATATAATTAATGATATACGACATAAAACTTAACTTCGGGACAAAGTTTTCTGAAGGAGGGGGTGTATGTAATGACCCAACTCGAGTTATAGGGAACATAGAAATATTAACATGCATATGAGACCTGCATATGATAGCTATATATGCATGTATCACGTGTACTGCACTAGTACATGCACTAATCAATTATGAAAAATCTCAGTGTAAAGTAATGAGTGAATTATTGAAGTATTGAGTAAATACCTAACTCACCAGAATATAATGAATGTATTGTAAGGTAAAAGTTATACCTACCACTATCATAATATAAATTAATACTTTGTTCAAAGAAAAGTAAAAGCATTGACTTATGCAAATAAATGATCATATTTTAATAAATCCAAGATATTTATTAAATAATAATATTTTAATAAAATCTAAGATATTTTAGAGATCCAAAATATTTATTAAATAATAATATTTTAATAAAACTAAGATATTTTAGAAATTCAAAATATTTATTAAAAGAGGATATTTTACTAAATATCTTGAAAGGAGTTTGTGTATAAAAGGAGAAGGGGGAGGGGGGGGAGAACTTGATGGGCATGGGTAGTGAGGTGGGAAAACTGACCTAGATGCTGTCAGAGGAGTTCTAACTGCGGGAGACACGAGCAGTGAGTTCTAACAGAGTCATGGAGTGATCTCAATTGTTATTGGAGTTTTGGGCACGGGGGCCAGAAGACTTGTCTTCTGGATTTGAGGAACGGAGAGGTTGACCTCAGATAGGCTGGGTGGAAAACGACGGTTTGGTAACGGGAGCTGGAGCCATGGTGGATCAGGAACATCTTCAAACATGGTTCTAGGTAAGTATTAAATAGTCAATTGATATATATTCTGCTTCAAGAATCCCACATTGGATTGTGTAGTGTAAATTCTGTTAATGATTGTTAATTGTGAAAATTATGGTCCTTACAGTTGGATAGTGCTCTTGGTTTATTTTATTATTAGTTACCTCTACAACAAGATTGCAAATGAATTATTCAATCCTCAGACCTCACCCTCGCCCAAAGATATGGATCCCATAGTGAGGAGTCCAAAGCTCAAACCTATGGGCTTCCAAAACAAAATCAATTATTAGCGTAAAAGAAAGCAAAATAAAGCAAGATTATATTACAAACTAATGTACAAAATACTAGCTCAAGTAATGTGAGTGAACCCCCATACTTGCCCAACTTAAAAATTGCTCTTGAAATAGCTTGTATAACTTTGGAAGCTCTAAAAAGAAGTATTTTAAATTTAAATGAAGTAGATGATCAAGTAGCTAGAGAACAAGAAAACTTCCTCTTGGTCTTCCTTTGATGAAAGAATTGGGGTTGAAAATAGCTGAGTCTTGGATCGCTTTGAATCTAGGAGTGAGTTGGTCTATGTGAGACTTCTCCCATGCCTGGATGGATTTCAACACAATTTGAACCACCGAATTTCTGTAGCTCCAATGGAAAAAATGAACCAAAACGCTAGCCAGCATAACCTTGTACAATAAAACATAAAAGAACATAAGCAGTGACGAATTTAAATTCTGCGTTGCCAGCTATGGCCATCCGGAACTCAGCTATGGCGATCCCTGATATATCCAGTAAATGAATCGAGCTTCATGACCGCGACCTTTCTTTAGAGTACAGTCTAAGGGCAGTGGAGCTTCATGCTGTGACAGTTTTTTTGAAATATTGATTCGATGCCTCAATAGCTCACGGGTTACGCTGAACCAATTCCGCCAATTCTGCCAGTGTGAACACGGGAATGACATCAAGCTCCAAGTAAAAATTATAGCCACGCTTCATTCAAACATTTGGACATCACAGGGATTCGAGCCTGAAGGTAGAATAGAGTATTTCATCCTTGACCATCTGGCTCAAGCAATCATCTGGGTACTCAGTTTTAATCCAAGAGCAAGATAAAATCACCGTCTGATCTCAAAGCCCTTTAATTTTGATATGTGGGTGGGTTTTGTGAGTTTTTTCGATGGAGTGCACATGTGACTCTTCAGGCACAGAGGACAATAGTGGATAGTGGAGAGGGCAGCACAGAGGACAGGGACAGGGGGCAGAGCAGCAAGGACAGAGCAGTGAGCTTTCAGTGGATAGTGGGTAGAGCAGCAAGGACAGAGCAACAAGTTTTCAGTGGACAGTGGGCAAAGTAGCAAGAACAGAGCAACAAGTTTTCAGTGGACAGTGGGCAGAGCAACAAGTTTTCAGTGGTAATGGGACAAGAAACTTTAGAACCTGTGGAAACAAATGATATAGGGCAAGTGAAAATTGCCTCATCAGCCAAA
The DNA here is from genome assembly GCA_034641835.2 of Pinus albicaulis. Lineage (NCBI taxonomy): Eukaryota > Viridiplantae > Streptophyta > Pinopsida > Pinales > Pinaceae > Pinus > Pinus albicaulis. Next base: position 226,740,891 of record CM076572.1, on the reverse strand, counting down.
ATTGGGAAGTGGGTTTGGGTCAATGCCAAACAATATCGGGGCATTTTAAAATGGAGACTAGCTTGTCTAAAATGGGAGTAGACAAGGAAAAAAGGGTCTCAAAGGGAGAGTACTCTTCGCAAGAAACAACATTCAAACAAGTTTTCTTTGCAAGCATGTGGCAACAAGTCCAAAGGAAAAGAAAAAGTCATTGATGATTATGCTTTATATAGTCCCACATCGACACCTCTCACTTGGTCATCTGATCTTTATGTGAAAGAACTCTTAAATGTAAAAGAAAGGTTGGAAGTAGTAGAAGCTAAAGAGCTGGAAAGAGATTGTACAATCCATATAATAACAACTAAAACTAGGCTTTAGCAGAAAGCAACAAAGTTCTGAAGGAACAAGTGTCATTACTGTAGGAAGCTCTCCGAATAGGGAAAACAGAATGGCAATGCATGAAAGTGGAGGTGCAAAACATGAAGAAATTTGCAGTGGAGAATACAGAGGTGATGAATGCGAAGCCGTCCCAGGATAAGGGGAAAACAATTGCCCAAATAGACAACAATGAAGAAACATCAATAGAAGGGAGGAAAGGAGATTCCACAAAACTTTCCTAAACTTGGGCTCAAGTTATTAGCAATTCTGCTAAGAGGGAAGGAGAAACAAACATTCAGGTTAACAACATGCAAGATAGAGAAAGCAAGGAAAGACAGGATAGAGCAACAAACATAATTATTAAAGGGGTGAAATATTATGGGAAAAATGAATGTACTCTTGACCTTGCAAGAGACTTCTTGAAAGACAAGCTCTAATGGCAAGGAAAAATATGTCAAGCATGGAGAGTAGGTAAGCTTAACGGTGAGAGAGCCAGGCCCATAAATGGCATCATGCCCAAATTGCGCGATAAAGATATCATTCTAAGCAAGAAGCAACTCTTGAGGGGTTCTCAGTTTTTTCTAGAAGAAGATTTAACTGTAAGACAACAAGAGGAAAGGAGGGACAAAATAACAAAAGTTAGGGCAATAAGAGATGAGGGAAAAAGAGCATGGATTTATAAAGGTAAAGCCGTGATTGCGCAATTTGGACCTCCTTCCAAAACAAGGCAGCAAAATGATAACAAAGAAGAGGCAGCAAACTCTTTAGCAAGAAATGAGGAAGCAAGGTCATTATGGGCAAGCAGGGACAAAGTCTCAACTGTGAGTCTTGCATGTCAAAACAAATAGCAATCAAGTCTTACCCAGGTTTCCTTAAGATTAGTTTGTTGGAATTGCAGGGGTTACCCATGGAGACGAGGACCTGTTTTAGGGCCTATTGCGGAAGGTCGAGATATAATGACACCTTTGTTTGAAGGGTACTGGAAGATAGCAGTGTGGAACAAGGCAGTAGGGAATAGCAAGGGGCACGGGGGTATCATGGTATTAGTAAGAGAAAAAGAAGGTCGTTTCATTCAACTAGAAAAAGAAGACCCAAATAAGCAACTTGTTTGGCTTAAAATATCAGAAAATGGAAATCACATTAGAATTGCAGCATGCTATTTTGCGCCGCAAGTTTCAAAAATCTACAAAATTAGAGGGCTTGACCACAAAGATCCCTTTGCAACCCTAAAAACATATATTTCAATATATTCTCAGCTAGGTGAAGTCCTTATAGTGGGGGATTTCAAAGCTAGAACTGCAGGTGAACAAGCTAGCATTATTTGTTGTAAAGAAGACAGTGACCCTATCTGGCTTACAGAAGAGAGTAATCATTAGTGGGAACGAATTTCAGAGGACAAAGGCTGCAATCTCTTTGGAGAATAATTGCTTACACTTTGTGGGGCTTTTGATTTAGTCATTTGTAATGGTTTGACTAGATGGGAAAAGTCCGGTAATTTCACTTGCAATACTTACAATGGAGCAAGTGTAGTAGATTATGTAATTTGCTCGCATAGTTTGTGTGAGAAAATGGAGGAAGTGCTAATTGGAGATCAAATTTGGGACTTAAAATCAGATCACAAGCCAATTTATTTAAGTTTCTCTTGGACCGGAAAGAAGCAATTAGGGTCAAAAACTCAGTGTGTTCAACAAAATCCCCCAAAGGACAGAATTCTTTTGACTCCAGAGAATTGTAATACCTTCAAAATAACGCTAGAGAGGCTCTTCAAGAAGGTGGAAATCTCATCTCATGGCCTTCATAGTCACAGATTAACACATTTCATTCAAAGCGCACTTGCTGAGTGCAAAAGAGAAAAAATTAAGAAGTCTGAAACAAATTGCTTTCCGGTTAATGCTTGGTTTGACGAGGAATGCAAAAAGGCAAGGAGAAGGTGGAAGGAATCAGACACAGATAACATAAAGCTCAAAGCTTACAAGCAGATAGTAAAAAAGAAAAAGGCTGATTTCATGGTTTCAGGGAGAGAAGAAATAATCTTCCTCGGGAAAAATAACCCCAAATTATTCTGGAAGGAGCTCCAACCGAAATAGGTGCAAACTGAAAACAACATTACAACTTCTAAATAGGTTGACTATGCAAGACAACTTTATGAGCAGGATCCCAAGGTTGACCCTCCTCCCTTGGTCAACACAGACACAAAACTCTTCACGGTGCAAGAGGTAGAGATGGGTATCAAGAAGTTGGGCACTGGAAAAGCAAAAGACTTAGATGAACTCCAAGCAGAGTATCTAAAGTGGGGCTTAAAAATTCTTTCACCTCACATCACAAAATTTTTCAACAACATCTTACAACAGGGGTTCCCCACAGATTGGACAACTAGTATGGCAATACCTCTTTTCAAGAGTGGTGACGTCAATAATCCCTCCAATTATAGAACCATAATGATAAACCCCTTGTTTGCAAAGTTATTTGGAAGCATGTTAGAAAAGAAAATCAGCAAGTGGGCAGAAGAAAGAGATAAACGTGCTAAAGGACAAGTAGGTTTTAGACCTAAACATTCCACAGTTGATCATTGTATAACTTTAAGGCACATCATTGAAAAAGTTTGGGAAAAAAAGGAAGAAGTTTTCTGTTGCTTTGTTGATTTCAGAAAAGCTTTTGACACGGTTTCTAGGGATAAGCTTTGGGGTAGAATGGAGGAACTCGGGGTTCCCAGGCATTTGAGAGCAGCTATGCATAGGTTGTATGAAGAGGTGAAAGTCAAAATCAGAACTTCAGCTGGCATTTTTGAAAGTTTTAGAAGCGATATCGGGGTCAAGCAAGGTGGCCCATTGTCTCTTACCCTTTTTGGGTTATATATTGACAAGCTTGAAGAGTGGCTAAATTCGCAGGGGGGTGACGATATCCATTTGGGCAAGTTCATTATAAGGATTCTTTTGTACGCAAAGGACCTTATATTGATTGCTAAATCGACTCTTGGTTTGCAAGAGCATTTACGTTCCCTTGAGCATTTTTGTAGAAGGGTTGGGATGCAAGTCAATATTAGCAAAACGAAAGTAGTGGTTTTCTCTAACAAAAGGAAGCATAACGAACACAAATTCTATTTTGAAGGTAGTGTTCTGGAAGAAGTTGCAGACTACAAATACCTCGGAATTGACTTCAATAGAAATTTAAGTTGGGATGGTTGTAGAAAGAAAAGAACTTTAGGGGATTGGAAAGCATTTTATGCTCTTCAAAACAGGTGTAGAGAGGCAGAGCTGTGGGACTGGAAAACCATTCTAACTCTTTTTGGGCTTCTAGTGATTCCGGTGATTCTCTACGGATGTGAACTGTGGCCCAACAGCGCAATCGAGATGCAGTGGAAACAATTTGAGAAAATTCAGAAGCGTTTGATTACAAACAAATTCAAAATTAAAAGTGCAGTTCCTTATGCTATCCTGTTAAGTGAAACAGGGGCTGCTCCTATTGAAGCAATTGCTATGGTGCAAGTCATAAGGTATTTGAAAAAAAATGAGCAAATGGAAGAGGGTAGATGGCCTAAGGTTGTGTTTAGTGACAGATTGTGCAAAAGAAAGAAGACTTGGATGCAGCAAAATAACAAATGGTTTAGTAAATGGGGTATTTTCTTGAGCATGTGTCCTACAAACAGTAAAGAGATAAAAACTTTTGTTATGGATAAGTTCCACAAACATACTTGGGAGAAAGAGCTAGGGAGAAAGAAGAAGTACTACATTGAAGAGTTTAACCCCACGCATAACCATCAACAAAAGGCGTACATAGGGGCTAATATTTCTTGGAGATCTAAAATTCTTATTGCTCAATTAAGGACTAATTCTCATCAACTCCGTTGTGAAACAGGGCGCTGGAAAAGGCCAAAAGAAATGTGGGAGGAAAGAGTATGTATTTTTTGCTCTTCTGGAAAAGTGGAAACAGAAAAGCATTTCATTTTAGAATGCGAGGCCTTCAAAGACAGCAGGGAAAACTATGCAGGTATTCTGGCAGCTAGTTTTTGGGATAATCTATTCAGCGAAGAGTTTGTCGATAAGCTGGGAGCGGTTATTGTAAAACTTCACAGGAAAAGGGCCGAATACAAGAGCCAGATAGAGAAGCAATCTGTCCCATAGGCTATTTTTAGCCTCGTGGACATTAAAAATTCTTTCTTTCTTTCTTTCTTACAAATAGATCTTCCCTACACACTTGAACGAATATCAGTTTGCAAAAGGATTAGAGCATCATAATAAATAAGATAAAACAAACATTCCTCCGAAAATGACTTGGCAAGCTTATTTCTAGAATACTACTCTAAATCAATGACACATGCAAGATAGTTTGCATGTATCAATCCAAGCTAGATGGAAAATATAAACTAATACTGATCAAACATGTAAATGAATTCAAACACAATAGCAATAGTATGGAAAGAAATCACCTCATAACGCCAAGAGAACATCCACTAAATAGCCCCAAAGTCTTGATTTTATTGATATGCAAAATGGCAGAGTTTCCTCAAGCCCAATAGCTCATAACATTGATACAATAATGAGAGCCAAGGCTCATTTAAATAGGAAAATGGAAGCCAATCCCAATGACCAATCCATCAGATAAGTGAAGCAATGGTGGAGATCACAAAGCCAAATTGAACTCCAAGTGTATGAGAGACCAAAACACATGTGATGTTAAATGTGAAATGTGGCAGTGTATACTCTTGTTCAGGCCAGCGTATCTTACTTTCCGCTGTGCATATTTCTATGGTTTTCCAAGTACTTCACTTGAGGATCAACGTGCTAATCAGACTATTGGACAAATGTGGACTTAACTGAAGTGTATGGGAGACAAAACTCCCTCAAAACTATGTATTGGCTGCCACCACAGGCAGCGTATATCCTTGGCTGGTCCACGCTGATATCCCCTCCAATCTTGTCTACGTAGACTGTTGTGAACTTCCACTTAAATCAACGTTGTCCTATGAACCCACAGTTCTAAAAAATGTGTAAATTTGTCCATGCGTTGACTATGTATAAGCTGATGATAAGTTGAGATAAGTGGATTTTAATTCCCACGTAAGACTGCTTCCCAATTCTCACGTGAAATCGATTCCAATTGTGCTGCTGAAGTGTTGATTGCGTGGAGCTGAAATGCGGTTCCCTTTGATCAGTTCATATGGCAGCGTAGACTTCATGCTTCGAAGTTTTGAATGGGCATGTGCGTATTGCTGAATTGCACTGCTGTTGGCTGGAGATGAGTGCCAACGTGGGATCTTCAAATTGAACTGAGTGTATGTGAAGGCTGGCAATGTAACATGTGAAACTTTAATGATAAACCTTTGATTTATGGCAGCGTATTTATCTCCTCAAAAATCTGTTGTGTAATATCATGTTGCTGCATTGGAGTTTCCCTTGATGCGTGGAACCTTCTTTGGCATGTGCATAAATATTTATAACTATGCGTATACCATGAGAGGTAAGGTGGGTCCATTCCCCATTTATTTTATTAAAGCTCAAACTTTATAATATGCCATTCTTATTTGAATTAAATCATACTTGACTTTTGGGCATATGTAACACTTCAAATTTTCCTTTTTAACTTCAATGTGGAACCTTTGATTCCCTTTGACTTGCATTTGGAACTTTGACTCGAGATTTCCTCCATGTGGCGGGCCCCACATGGATTCCACATAATCTTTGACCTTCCCTGGAATTGCCACGTCACTTGGTTGACTTATTTTGACTTTGGAAAAATTTATGAATCTTTCCAATTATTGATTTTTAAATTTTTTTTTCTCATTTTTGCCACTGATATTAGGAAAATTGGCTTTTGAGAGACTATAAGTCGCTTTTTGACCCTCAAAGTGGGTCCTAGGATAGTTCTGGGCCTCTGAGGATGATTTTCGAGTTGTCACACGCCCTAGACATTTCCTAAGGCCACTTATTTACATCATTACATAGAAATTAATTAAAAAATCCCTTTTTGTGGGAAATTTTTAATTATTAAAGAATCCTACTTAGACCTAGTCGAATTCCACGAAATTTCAGAGATGACCTAGCATGGTGATATACATTGACTCTAGACACTAAGATGCGTAAGGGGCTCAACCTTCAAGCTGTCACCTTGGCTTTGGGATAATGCAATGAGTGAAAAAACCTAGAAAATTATTCGCTGCTAAAAAGAAGGAATACTTAACCAATTAAAAAAAAACACTCCAAGGTGTACTCTCTTGTTGATCGAGTCCCCACATCCTAGGCCTGTTACATGGCTTTATTCATCATGCTAGTGACATTTATACAATATCCCTGCAGTGCTGCAGAGTCTGAGGACTGAAGAAGAAAATGATAAGAAGTAGAGTTTAAAAACTCTGTTGAACTGATGATATTTGATGATATCTGATGGTATAAATGTCTTCTGGTTCATCCTTGGTTATGGAGTCTTCGCATTATCATCAGGTGCCACTCTAGTGGTCAACATGACCTAAACCCTTGTCCTGACAAAACAAGAACCCTTGTCCCACCTTCAAACCAAAGCCCTTAAAACAAATTTTCCTTCTTCAACTCTAGGCAATGACACTGACTTTTTACAATTACAATGATGTCCACTGTTCTGACTTCAAATGACGAGAGTTTAGGACAAACATTTTGCAATATGTACACAAGACTGATTTTTAATGCTCTGTTTTGATCTTGTCGTGTTGTTACTGCTTCTACCTTCTACAGCTCTTTTTCCCTGATCCTTTTACTCTGCCCCTTGAGTGATGTTTCTTGAGCTGCTCTTTCCTAGGTGTGTGTTGTAGCCTTGGATGTTTCGAGTCAATTTGTACCTGCAATGAAGAATAGTGGTAAGACAAATCCCAATCCCAAAAAGAAAATGAATAATCCCTGAACCATTGATACTTACCATCTCCTGCAATGCAAAGTTGTCAAGTATGCAAGAATCTTATGGATATATGTTAGTGCAGAATTATTTAACCTTGAGTGACAGTGCAAAAATTGAAATGCAACTCTACTCAAGAGCTAATGGCAACTTTCTCAAGAATTCTGAGCCTTTGGTTGACTAGCTGAGTGCTATTATTTTATCCCTATAGATAATTAGAATAGCAAAATGGTTCTTTGATATCATTCCCTAGAAATTTCATTGCTCAAAGACACCTGTATAAATTTCATTGCTCAAAGACAAATCAAAGGAGAATATCTTATGTAACCTGTACCTTTACTTATGCCAAATACAAATTTTAAATGCAAATAAGAATTATAAATACTTTTGCTCCAATAATCTTGCAATAGATATACATCAAAATTGTCCTAAAGATGCCAAAGAAGATCCTAAAAGGTGCCCAGATCTTTCGCAGCCCTTGCCTGCACGAAAACAGTAACTAATAGCTTGCCTAAACCCATCTGTGATTTCAGCATTGAATGTACTAGGGTGACCGAAAATTTCAGAGTGGATTTTTTCTAATAATCTTTCATTGTCAAAACTCTATCTCAAAGCGAGGTATGGATCTCCTTTTTATAGTTTAAAAAGGGCTCTAATGATGACCGTTTGAGAACTAAGAAGGGGCTTCTTAAGATAGATGTCGGAGAAAATTATTTTCTTAACTAAATAATAAATAACCTTAAGCAGTTAGATGTTGACTCATGCATTGATTGTTTTGTTGAAGGATCTTATTAAAAAAAATGAAACATTATTAAATGGTTATCTCAAGCCCTAAGCAAGGACGATGTTGGCTTTATTAGGTACATATTTTAGGATGTATTAAACACATTTTATTATTAATAAATTTAGTTTAATTTAGTAATCATTATTCATTTTTTTGTTTAAATACCAAGGAAAAAATGTACTAACCCCCTTTTTTTTGGTGTGCTTGTAGGTGACGCATGAGTGTATTAAGTCAATGATTAATTTATTGTCTTTGATTCTTGAAATTATTGAATTTATACGTGGTAAGATTACAGTGAGAATCCTTGTCATAAATTGACAACCATTGGTGAATAAGGTGTCATGTCTCTACCCCCCTGGGGTTTTAGCCCAGAAAACTGGGTTTTCAACTTCAAACTCAATTTTCTCTTAAACCAGAAGGAACCACGGGGCATACCATATATCCATGGAAACATCTCGACGAGGAGAATATATCGAGAAAGATATTGACACAAAATTCCACGAATTGCCATGTCAAATTTTCCATGGAAGATTGGGGTCGCTCCTGGTGCTGCTTGGGTTGATATCAATGAGAATCACCTGTCAACAATCCCTCCCTTTGGCATTGATGGCAACACAAGAACTCCCCCTACGATTGTAACTTCCCCTGACATCATGCTTCTAACCTTTTTAATGCTTTCTTCCCCTTTGACATCAATGGCAAAGGGTAACTCCCCCTGACATCATGCTTCTAACCCTCTTAATGCTTTCTTCCCCTTTGACATCAATGGAAAAGGGTAATTCCCCCTGACAACTTACCTTTCCCGCGGACCTGTAACTTGCCTCAACTCCCCCTATCTACATGACTACATAAAAAATAGTCTAATGGGAACTTGGGAGAATCCCAAGCTTATGGCAAAGTTACTCAAATGCCTCACGTGGTAAAGGTTTGGTAAAGATGTCAACAATTTGTTCTTTCGTCCCAATGTATTCAACCTTGATGTTTTTTTCGTCAACTTATTCCTTAACAAAATGGTACTTGATTGGAATGTGTTTCATTTTTGAATGCATCACAGGATTCTTGGAGATACTAATGGCGCTGGTGTTATCGCAGAAGATTGGAATGGGCTCATCAAACTTTACTTGAAGATTGTGCAAGGTTTGTTTTATCTAGAGGACTTGGGTACAACAAGTTGCTGCTACTATGTATTTTGCTTCCGTTGTGGGTAATGAGATTGAAGATTGCTTCTTGCTCAACCACGAAACAAGACTACCACCTAGATAGAAGGCTGATATACTAGTGCTCTTATGATCATCAACACTTCCTACCTAATCTGCATCGGTATAAGCTTCAATGGTTAGTTCATTTCCTTTAGGATACCATAGTCCATATTCTGTTGTTCCCTCAAGATATTGAAAAATCCATTTTACCGCAATGACATGGAATTCCTTTGGTGTTGCTTGGAATCTTGCAACTTGCCCTACTTCTTCTTTGTCAAGCTATAACTTGAAAGGAGATTGAAACCTCCCAATCATAGTGAAAAATCAAATTTGCTGGTTACATGGTATTAATTTCTGCCCTCAAGTCTGCTGCTCATCTTCTCTGTTTCTCTTCTTTAACTTAGTTCCTCTTTTGCTACTTTTCTCTTTTTCTCCTCACCAAAATGTTGCTCATGAATGTTCTCATATAATTTTATGAAGGAGCCTTGGGATTGTCATCATCACACTTGTCACATGGTTTTTCATTGGGATTTGCTCCCATTTATCTATATAATAGAGCTTTTGTTGAAATTTTGTGTATTTGGGGTAGCATCAGTTGTGCTCTAGCTCCCAAATTTTGTGGAGGGACTAGAGTTCACTTGATCTACAAGACCCATAAATGGATTTGGGAAATTTCATCTGGTTTAGGAGATATTAAATTAATTAATTATTTTAATGTATTTCCTAAGTTAAAACTTAGGAAAATAAAATAATTAAAGTAAATTTAATTAAACATGTGATGAAATTGTCTTAAGTTACACGGATCAAATCTTTTTTTTAATCTTAGTCATTGATTCAAGATTTGATCTTGGCCGTTGATTTATCAACGAGAAAAGTATAAAGGAAAGGCTTGGGGTCATTTGTAAAGACACACAGAGGCAAAGCACTGAAGCTAAGTTGAGATTCTAGAGCAGGGTTGGCTAAGAATATAGAGATGGCGGTTGCAGAAATTTAGACCAAGGGATGATGAGTCCGGAGGTCTGAATACGAGGACGAAGATCAACTCAAATACGGCGCCGGAGGGAAGGCGGCGGTAGCAAGGATAAGCAATGATTTTGAGGCCTTCGGGGTTGCGGAGAGACCCTTCGGGGGCGGGGCGTAGTGGCTCGTCACCGATTACGGGAAGTAACGGGTCATGGGAGTAGCGCGGGGGTTTGGAGGCCATCCAAGGCTGACACAGAGGCTTTCAGGGGCTTCATAGGCTGACGCAGAGCCTTTCAGGGGCAACACTGGGGTTTCTAGGCCTAGATTTGGCTGAGTTCTGTAAATCCCGTTTGAGGGTGTGGATCAGTCATTATTTTGGCCCTAGATCAGCCAGTGAGCTGTAGATCTAGAGTTTTCTCTGTCGGGTTTTCCAGATCTGGAACCCAGAGTTGTGTATTCAGAAATATTATTAATAATAGAACCCTCCTGCAGCCAGAGACCGGTTTTCCCACATTGGTTTTTTCCGAGGACAGTTTGTCCAGAAATAACTGTCACTTTGTCAATGTGTGCATGTGCTTATTCTAGATCTGAATTGGTAGAGATCTGTTATGTGTTTTGCTTCGATGTTAACTTTAATTTATTTAGTTAATAACTTGTATAAGTAGGAGGAGCATAACCGGGTTAACAGTAATAATTTCTGCATAAGAGATAAGATTCAGAAATTTCTACATGGTATTAGAGCAATTGCAGATCTAGAAGGGTCACCAGCTGAAGAATCTGAAGGATCTAGTTGCAGAAAGCAGCAGAGAAGCAGATCTGAAGGGACAACGCAATTTTCAGGAGCAGATTCATGCAGAGGGAAGGGTGACCCTGTGTCCTAGCAATCCCACGCTATTACTGCGTAGAGGCAGCTCAGAAACAATGCTGGTTGGGTCTGAAGCCAGCCAGTGTGATTTAGATCTGAATATGTCAGATCCAGAAAAAGTCTGCAGAAAAGTTGCAGAAATTCAGAAGAGCTGGTGGGGTTATATTTATGAAGTTTTCAGATTTTTAGCCTTAGCACATGTGACAAAGATTGGGAAGAGATCGGCTTCTCAGAGAGTTTCTTGCCAAAGGAAACTTGCAGTTTGATTAGAGGATCAAAGAAGAAGTCGAATCATAGTTGATTTGGTAGATTTCCAAGGAAGGAAATCAAGTGTCAGAGGGAGCAGAGGGTGCCCAGTTCGTAAAGGACCCTAGATCCAGATCTCTAGTATAGAGAGGAGGAGTTCCGACACATTCTGAGCAGATGGTTCCTCATGGACTGCGTGATCAGGATAGGCTAGAGGGCCTCTCAAACTTTTTAGTGTGGAAAGCAAGGATCCTGATTGTCCTTGAGGCATATGGTCTAAGAGACCATGCAGAGCAGACTCTGGCCACACCGACAGATGTGGATCTCCTATGGAAGCATAAGGAAGTTGCTGGGCATGCCAAGTGGCTGATAATGGACAATATCAAGGACCATATTGTACCACACATAGCTGAGAAGAGGACAGCAGCCAGCTAACGAAATGTGGAAGGCCTTGACTTCCCTGTATGAGGGAAAATCAGTCCAAAGAAAGATGCTGTTGGAGGCCCAAATGAGGTTTTTTAATGATGATCAAGGGAGAAGACATCGAGCATTTCCTCTTCAGATTGAAGTCAATCAGGGATCAACTGACTGCAACGGGTGCAACCATAGATGATGCAGTGATAGTCAGGACTGCCCTCAATGCAGTCACGGATGAGTGGGAAACCTTTATCTAAAGTATCTTGGGCAGAGCGGACCTCCTAGATTGGGACAACTTGTGGTCAATCCTGCGGCAAGAATAACTACGCAGATTCACCAAGAAGTAGCACAACCCTGGGTTGAGCAAAGTAAAGAAAGAAGATGAGGAAGATGCAGCCTTGGCATCGAAGAAGCAGCCAAAGAAGAAGAAGGATCTTTCAAAGATCAACTGTTTCTAGTGTGGCAAAAAATGGGACATTTTGCCAGCCATTGTCCGAAGAAGAAAGGGACAAGGAAGCATCTCCTTCCAAAGCAGCTGTGGAAGATGATGGGTCAAGAGATGATGCAGCCATGAGTGCTCATGAACCACAGAGGTGGGGTGACATGGACATGTAGAGGAGCTACATGGAAGAAAGGCGGGATCCTTGAGCAGCTCACCTCTTGGATCACAAGCGAGCTACGACAGCCTTAAGACAGTAGCGGGTCAAGTGGAGCAGTGGGTGCATAGATCACAGATGAGGCAGAAGCAGAGGTAGATCTGAAGACTGGGAGGAGCAACACAGAGCAAAACAGCAATAGCGTAGAAGCAGTAGCAACGCAGAGGCTGATGTGACTTCAGCAGCGCAAAGCAATGCTGCTTACGCAGTGCAGAGCTGCAGCAACGCATAAAGATTCAGAGGGACAACGCAGTGCAACAGCAGCGTGATAGATTTTAGCACAAGGCGCTGATGTGACTTGAGTAGTGCAGAGGGAGTCTGATTACGCTGGCAGAGCTGTAGCTGTGCATCATTCTTTAGATGCCAACACAGATCTGTAGCCTATGGAACTTCAGTGATGAGGATGGAACCCATCTGATTTGTCTGTCCAAGATTGGGTAGGAGATTCAGTTGTTACTCTCAACAACTGAAGTTGCAGTGTAGCAGATTAGCAGTGGCAGTGCTATGAACAACATACATGCAACATATTGAGAGGGAGCTGTAGTACAGTGGTTGCAGTGGCAGTGGCAGAGTCATGGGCAGTAGTACAGAATGGCAGCAGCAGTGTAGAGTTGAGTGGTAGCTGGCCAAGCATCAACAACACAAAACCAATGCCCAAAATCATGTAATGCATAGTGTGATGTATTGCTAGAGCACACCCTTGATGCCAAGAGAGAGTGTTGAGATTTTGTGTATTTGGGGTAGCTCAGTTGTGCTCTAGCTCCCAAATTTTGTGGAGGGACTAGAGTTCACTTGATCTACAAGACCCAGAAATGGATTTGGGAAATTTCATCTGGTTTAGGAGATATTAAATTAATTAATTATTTTAATGTATTTCCTAAGTTAAAACTTAGGAAAATGAAATAATTAAAGTAAATTTAGCTAAACATGTGATGAAATTGTCTAAAGTCACACAGATCAAGCTTTTTTTTAATCTTAGCCATTGATTCAAGATTTGATCATGGCTGTTGATCTGTCAACAATAAAAATATAAAGGAAAGGCTTAGGGTCATTTGTAAAGACACATAGAGGTAGAGCATTGAAGCTAAGCTGAGATTCTAGGGCAAGGTTAGCTAAGAATACTTAGAAGTGCTTCAGCTGCAGAGAAGGGAATTTAGACCAAGGGGATGATCTGATCCCACGGTCTAGAATACACAAGAGGCAGAGATTGGATCAACTCAAGGACAACACAGAGGAAGACAACAGTAGCAATAGTAGCAAGGACAGCGTAATTTTCAGGAAACCCTTCAGGGGTTACGCAGCGACCCTTCAGGGGTAGCGTAGTGACTGCGTCACCCATTCTGAGGTAACAAAATCCCTTCCGGAGCAATGCTGAGGGCTTGGAGGCCATCCAAGGCTGACACAGAGGCAGAGCCTTTCAAGGGCAGTGTTGGGGTTTCTAGGCCTAGATTTGGCTGAGTTCTATAAATATCGTTTGAGGGTGTGGATTAGTGATTATTTTGGCCCTAGATCAGCCAGTGAGCTGTAGATCTAGAGTTTTCTCTGTCAGGTTTTCCAGATCTGGAACCCAGAGTTGTGTATTCAGAAATATTCTTAATAATAGAACCCTCCAGTAGCCAAAGACCAGTTTTCCCACATTGGTTTTTTTGGGGATAGTTTGTCCAGAAATAACTATGTCACTTTGTCAATGTGTGCATGTGCTTATTCTAGATCTGAATTGGTAGAGATCTGTTATGTGTTTTGCTTCGATGTTAACTTTAATTTATTCAGTTAATAACTTGTATAAGTAGGAGGAGCATAACCAGGTTAACAGTAATAATTTCTGCATAAGAGATAAGATTTGAGCTTTGAGCTCTCATATTGTATCAATTGTTTGTTGGAAACACTGAGAGGGGGGGTGAATCAATATTTCTTAGCAATTAGCACTTCAATAATTTTTTTCAAAGCATTAGTTAATCTTCAATTATTATTATTATTGTTCAGTAAGAGCAGTAAACAACAATGCAAAAATAGAGACAATAGGCACAATATTTTTAGGTGGAAAACCCCCTCTGGGTCAAAAATCACCGAACGTTTTTGAATAAGTTCTTCAACCTTCAGCCCCAACTGAAAAGAAAGATACAACTTCCTAGAACTCTAGAAAAGCATTCTTCTCCAGCTCCCACTGGAAGGACACCCCAATGCCCTGGTTTTATCAGCAGTCAGCTGAAAGGATGCCCCAACACCCAAGTGAGCCACAACTCACCCTAGCACCACCCTACCACCCTGAAGTGTTTACAGGCTCCAACCTGAAGGTGACTTCATTCATCATCCTAGCACTACCCTACCACCCTATAAAGACAAAAATTAAATACAAAGATGTGGACTCCCGTACCAGGGACAATGATCCAGGTTACAATGATATTTCAATGATTTTCTTTGACTGATACATACACTTGGACCTAAACCCTTGTCCCAACAAAACAAGAACCCTTGTCCCAACTTCAAACCAAAGCCCCTTAAAACAAATTTGTCTTCTTCAACTCTAGGAAATGACACTGATTTTTCACAATTACAATGATATCCACTGTTTTGACTTCAAATGACAAGAGACTTTAGGAAAAGCATTTTGCAATATGTACAGAAGACCGATTTTTAATGCTGACATTAGGACAAACATTCTTCCTTCTACAGCTCTTTTGCCCTGATTCTTTTACTCTGTCCCTTGAGTGATGTTTCTTGGGCTGCTCTTTCCTAGGTGTGTGTTGTAGCCTTGGATGTCTTGAGTCAATTTGTACCTGCAATGAAGAATAGTGCCAAGACAAATCCCATTCCAAAAAGAAAATGAATCATCCCTGAACCATTGATACTTACCTTCTCCTGCAATGCAAAGTTGTCAAGTATGCAAGAATCTTATGGATATATGTTAGTGCAGATTTATGTATCCTTGAGTGACAGTGCAAAAATTGAAAAGAAACTCTACTCAAGAGCTAATGGAATCTTTCTCAAGAATTCTGAGCCTTTTGTTGACTGACTGAGTGCTATTATTTTATCCCTATAGATAATTAGAATAGCAAAATGGTTCTTTGATATTATTCCCTAGAACAGAACCTATTATTGCACTCAATAAGACACCTTTATAAATTTCATTGCTCAAAGACAAATCAAAGGAGAATATCTTATGTAACCTGTACCTATACTTATTCCAAATACAAATTTTAAATGCAAATAATAATTATAATTAGAGTGACCTGTAGATGCATCTTCACATAATCATCTCCATCTTTCGCTGTGTCTTCCAATAAAATATATATATATGTCAAACACCCATGCCATTATCATGCCTGCACTTATTGCCTTTGACATATGCTGGACTTGTGCTTTAGGTCTGTACGAAAACAGCCAAAATATCACCTAATACGTAGCCCTAGTCATGAGAGAACCAACCCTGTAATAGCTTGAAACCATATGGATAGCCCTGTCATTTCGTTTTTTTCGGGACCCTGAACTCGCTTTCTATTTCCAGATGATAGACATCGAAACCCAAAACTCCGAGGCAGCTTTTTGACCTCAAAACCACAGGTCCGAAACTTAAAATACTTCTGTCACTTTGCTCCAATAATCCTGCAATAGATATACATCAAAACTGTCCTAAAGATGCCAAAGAAGATCCTAAAAGGTGCCCAGATCTTACGCAGCCCTTGCCTGCACGAAAACAGTAACTAATAGCTAGCCCAAACCCTTCTGTGATTTCAACGTTGAATGTACTAGGCTGACCGAAAATTTCAGAGTAGATTTTTTCTAATAATTTTTCGTTGTCAAAGCGCTATCTCCAAGTGAGGTATGGATCTCCTTTTTATGGTTTAAAAGGGGGCTCTAATGATGACTGTTTTTGAACTAAGAAGGGGCTTCTTAAGTTAGACGTTGGAGAAAATCATTTTCTTAGCTAAGTAATAACTAACCTTAAGCAGTTAGATGTTGACTCATGCATTGAGTGTTTTGTTGAAGGATCTTATTAAAAAAATGAAACAATATTAAATGGTTATCTCAAGCCCTAAGCAAGTTTGACGTTGGCTTTATTAGGTACATCTTTTAGGATGTTTTAAACACGCTTTATTATTAATGAATTTAATTTAATTTAGTAATCATTATCTGTTTGTTTGTTTAAATACTAAGGAAAGAATGTACGAACCCCATTTTTTTGGTGTGTTTGCAGGTGACACATAAGTGTATTAACTTAATGATTGATTTATTGTCTTTGATTCTTGAAATTATTCAATTTATACGTGGTGAGATTACAGTGAGAATCCCTGTCATATATTGACAATCGTTGGTGAATAATGTGTCATTGTGAAATTTTCAAGTCTGAAATTTTTTACTGCAATGATTGGTTTATTTCTCCTACTTATGAGATTAGTTATTTACAGATGCTTCAGTAAATGCTGAAATAAACACATTTGCAGATCTTCACTCTAATCAAAAGCATAAGAACAGAAAATCACATAAGTAGCACAATAGAGACAACCATATGAACACAGTTATTTTTGGACAATTGTCCCCGGAAAAACCCAATGTGGGAAAACCGGTGCAGCAAATGAGGGTTTTGTATTTATCTTTAGTAATGGAAAGTACATTTACAAGAGTCCTGATGAGCAAAGTAAAATTAGCATACACTTGGCTGAATTTTTTTGGAACCTTAAGAAGAATTTCAGATCCTCGGGGTGACCCCCTACACCCTTTGCGTCATCCAGCGTGAGAGCTCTGTGCAGTCTCTCCCTGGACTGTGTAACTCTGCGTGGAGGGGTTCTTGCTGCCGATCAGCTCACCCTTCCCTTCATCCTCCAGACTTCTTCTTCTCCCTTAACTGAATCCTCCCTCCTCCTTCTGCTTCTGCAAACCCGCCTCTACAAACTCACCCACTGAAATCGAATTCTCTTGCTTCACAATCGATTTCCTTCGGGTACTGAGAATGTCCCGGGCTTGATTTCCAAATGACCCTCAAGCCCTTTCTTATAGTCTTCTCACTGATGAATCAACGACCAAGATTCTATCATTAATCAATGCCTCATATTAAAAGATGACTTGATCTTTGTTTTCTAGAAGATTCACACTCTGCTTTATTGATACCTTTTAATTATTTAATTTCCCTAAGTTTATACTTAGGGTTTGCATTAAAATAATTAATTATTTTAGTAAAGCCATATCCGAGTGGAATTTCCACAAACGATTTCTGGGTTCTCTGGATAACTGCTGTCCAAGCCTCTCCACCAAATATGAGACTTGGAACACTTCCCGATGCTATAAAAATCAACACTCCCTCTTAGCGAGGAAAGTGTTCAAGCAAGATACCACTGCATTGCTCTGATTCTATAACATCTGTTGTGTTGATGCTATCTTGGCTGCTGCCCCTCATCTCTGTGCTACTGCCTGTGACACTTTCTCTGCCACTGTCTCATCCATACTACAGCTCCCTCTGTTTCTGAAGATCACCCTTCCCTCTAATGGAAAGGGTTCTCGACCATCCCCATCTTCTCTCTGAAGTAAGTGAACTTAATCTTATTCAGAGCCTTGGTGAGGATATCTGCCACCTATTCCCCTATAGGAGTGTATCACAACTGTACTGCTCCCCTTTGGACATAGTCCCTGATGAAGTGGCACTGAATGTCAATGTGTTTCAATCGGTTATGAAACACATGATTTTTAGAGAGCTTAATGCAACTCTGATTATCACACATAATCTCGGTTGGTTCCATTCGCTTCTTGATCAGGTTCAAAAGTAACTTGCGGAGCCATATGGCCTCGCACGAAGTTGTGCTTGCTACCATGTACTCTGCCTCGACTGAACTTAGTGCTACGGACTTATGTTTCTTGCTGCACCAAGAAGTCATTCCTGATCCGAGACTGAAACAATACCCACTGGTACTTTTATGATCACTGTGCTTCTAGCCCAATTTGCATTTGTGAACCCACTCAACTGGACCTCATTGCCCTTGGTGTACTTCAACCCATACTCGACTGTCCCCTTTAGATATCTGAGAACATGCTTGGCTGCTGCCCAATGAGCCCTCCTTGGTTCCACCATGAACTGACTGAGGGTATTCACTGCATAACATATGTCTGGTCTAGTATTGACAAGATACATCAATGAACCGATGACCTGCCTGTACAAGGTGGGATTAGCCTAATCATCTTCTGTTGTGTCTATCTTCTTCCAGTTAGTAATCATTGACGTGGCCATGGGTCTATAGTCTTCCATCTGAAATCTCTTCAGGATTTCTGTCGTGTATCTTCCTTGTCCCAGGAAGATTTCCCGCTTCTGCTTCTAGGCTTTTAATCCAAGAAAATAGTGCATCTGCCCCAGGTCCTTCATGTCGAATTCTGTAGCCAGATTCTCCTTGCAGTCCTTGATGAGCTTGGATGATCTAGTGAGGAACAAATCATTGACATATAGTACCAGAATTAACAGCTCATCCCCTACTCTTAAGTAGTAGAGGTTGGGCTCTGCATCTCTCTTGATGAACCCCATCTTCTGCAAGTAGCTGGCAATTCGCCCATACCATGCCCTGGGGGCTTGTTTTAAACAATATAAGGCTTTCTTAAGCCTACAAACATGAGTCTTCTGCTCATGTGTCTCGAAGCCCTTTGGCTGTTCGATGTACACTTCCTCCTCTATCACCCCATTCAAGAATGTTGTCTTGACATCCATTTGGTGAATCTCCTATCCCATCTATGCTGCCAGAGAGATGACGGATCTGATAGAAGTGTAACGAGCTACAAGGGCGAAGGTTTCCTGATAATCAATGCCTTCCTTTTGTGCGTACCCCTTAGCTACAAATCTAGCCTTGAACTTCTCTATGTTGCCATCTGCAACATACTTGATCTTGTAGATCCACCTGGATCCTACAACTGATCTGTCTTGTGGTCTAGGGACTACTTCTCAGATATCATTTGTCATGATTGAGCTATACTCCTCCACCATGGCATCCACTCACACTTGATGCTGAGCTGCTTCTCGAAAGCTGGAAGGTTCTCCAACCTGAGCTACCAGTGTCTGGTATGTGTCTGGTTGCTTGCGTATCCTCTTCCCTTCTCTAGGGGCTCCAACAAATTCTTCTGCATCCTTTAGAATTTGTTGAAGTTCTCTGCTCGGTCTCCCATCGGTGGTGGGCAGTCTCACCTGCTCTTCTTCCTATTCTTCTTTGGAGGAACTCTCCACAGAATCCTTGTGCCTTGGAGAGGCACTTAACCCATCCTCTGTAGGCCGTTGAGGCTGTACTAGTGGATCCTCCTCAATCTGCGTATCTGTGGCCATTTCTCGAGATTTCCTGAAGGCTCTCTCCTCCATGAATTTCACATCTCTCCTTACCACGATTTTCCTGCTCTCTGGAATATATATGCGATATGCTTTCGCATTTTCACTATAGCCCACAAGAAAACCCTTTTTTGTAGTTTGATCCAACTTCTTCCTCTTTTCATCTGGAATGTGGCAGTACACCATGCTGCCAAATATCCTGATGTGGCTCACCTCTCCGTTTTCATTGCCTTTGAACACACTCGGGAGTCACCTTCCTCGGGAGTCACCTTTCCCAAAGCTCTATGAGGAACTTTGTTTTGTACATATACCGTTGTATTGCAAGCCTATGCCCATAAAAATTTGGCAAACTTGGTCGTACAACATTGCCCTTGCAACTTTCCTATTATGGTCTAGTTCTTCCTTCGCAACTCCATTTTTCTCTCGGATTGTTCTACCAAGGCTTTGAATTCTTTGAATCGATCAAAGACTTCATCTTTGGTTTTCATAAAATAGATCCATTTTTTTCTGGAATGATCATCAATGAAGGTAGCAAAATACTTTGCACCACTGAGAGCAGTTGTGGACATTGGACCGCAAATATCCGAGTGTATTAACTCCAATACACCCTTGGCTCTATTGTTGCTTCTTGGAAACGCTGCCTTAGCGTACTTCCCTAGTACGCACCCCCTGTAGACTTCATCTTCTTCATGCTGAGTTTAGGAGCCCCTATGACAGTATTCTTGAGAATCCTCAAGGTTCCATGATGTAGATGCCCCATCCTTCTGTGCCATAACTCATTCAGATCTCTGTCATCCGTACTGCCAATCAGGCCCACCGGGGATTCAAGTTGGAGTTTATATAGCTTGTGACTCCTTACTCCAATTTGTCTTTTTGCTCCAGCTAGGGTGTTTGACATACACCTTATCTCTAATAAAGTATACGTCATAGCCCGTGTTCTGCAGCTGAGACACTGAGAGTAAATTCATCCCCAACCCTGGTACATGCAGAACATTTGTGGCTTGAATCTTGTTGCCATCTTCTGTCTGAAATGTTATGGTACCTCTCCCAATGGGGGTACATTTAGCCTTGTTTCCCATAGTTATCTGGAAATTCATCTATTCTTATTGGTAGCTCGAAAAACATTCTCGAACCCCCGTCATGTAAGCATATGCTCCACTGTCAATATACCAAACACTTGGAGGAGTTGTGCTCGACATACAAGCAAGATCCTCCTCTGTCTGGATGCCAGCACTTTCATGTTGTGTTCCTTCTGCATTTCTACGTGCTCTGGAGGACTGCGTGAACCCTTCTAGATGATGGATCTCTAGTCCATGACAGATCCTCCCTTTCTATCTTTAGCCTTTTGCTCTGATACAATGTGAAATTTTCAAGACTGAAAATTGTTATTGCAATGATTGGTTTCATTCTGCCACTTATGAGATAAGTTATTTACGTATTTGCTTCAATAAATTCCGAAATAAACACATTTGCGCATCAACTCTCTAATCAATTGTTTGTTTCTCTAAATCTATATGGACTAATGTGTGATTGGAGTATTGTAGAAGAATTATTTTTGTTGGATTAAGTGTGCGGGGAAGTCATTGGGAGACCAACCCACTCTTGAAGCATCTTCAAAGGAACTCTCATTTGTTATTTGGATCTTCATAGTTCATATTATGAAAAAGTGTTCTTGCAGGGATTTGTTTGGGAATAGCTTGTATACAAGCAAACATTTCATATTTAAAATCTTTTGTTTCAAATTATTGTGCTATTATTGATTTTATTTGCTATTGGAGAGCATGTTGAATATTAGGCAAGGAAAGGAGACAATTTTTGTAGAATATTTGTACATTACATTTTCTAACATTTGTCTCTCCTTTACACTAAGTTTGAGTGTTGGTTTTGCAGAAAATTCAGATTTGTTTATGGACTATGCTCACCCTTTGTGCTGGTGGGATTGAGGAAGCTAAAGTTTGAGACTCTAATTATTTGTTTTAGGGCCCCAAGGGCGCTTGAGGATCACCTTTAGGGAGGTCGTGGGCAATCTTGGACAACAACAAATTGGCTTGGCCGTGGACCTTAAGGCACTTGTAATTTTCAGATTTCAAGAGTTGTTCTTGGAAGGAGATCTTGGTTCCTATAGACTCCTATTTTGTAATTTTCCCTTCCATCTTTTGGGCAGCCAATTAAGGGGCCGCCTTCTCATAGTAAAAAAGCTAATAAGATATCTATTTTCTTGTGGGAGCTTGGGTTTTCACCCAAGGCATCATTTTTTCCTTGTTTAGAAGGAGAAACATGTGGGTGATTGATCTTGGATTGTTTTCTTAGTTTTCATTTTGTATGCCTTAAGAATTAACACAATCTCACCATCACAATCTAATTTTCTGAATTTGATTTTGCTACTAGTTTCCATTTTATGCCTTGCTTTTGAAGTTTTGCTTTTAAGTACAACTTGGGATTTCGATTTGGAGCAACTTATTTCATTATATGCAAGCATCTGAATTCATGTGGCAAAGTTTGATTTAGTTAATTTGACAATGTGCTTCATGTTTGCCTCACTATAGGCTCATTGGTTATTTGCTCATTCATTTTAAAGTTATGTAATGTCCCAAACTAGGAAAAACAATGATATGCAAAGAAAACAATAAATATAACACCAGAAAATTTAAACATTCAGGGAACACCCATGTAAATTCCAGAAATGATAACCAACTGAGCCATTTTATTAAGCAATAGGAGCAATAGTACATTAGTGTGGAAGAAGTGCACCTAGGCTTGCCTCAATGGCAAGCGTGACAAAGCCCAGGTGATATAATGACAAGCCCAAATGGTAGAATCAATTGCTACAATCACTGCGTTGCCCCAAAAAACTGCACTATCTGCTAGAAAGATGCTGCTAGAAACCCCACCTTCGGTGCTCAGAAAATTCCACAAAATTAACCCCAAGCTCCTCAAACCAAACCCACCAAAACCCAAAAAAGGGTTTGGCCCAGTTTTGACCCTCGAAATTTGGCCCCCAAGTACCACGTCCTCCTCAAGTTGTTGGAAAATATGACCTGCTTGGAACTCCAGTAAAAGCCCTCCAAATCACTCCAAGAATGTTGAGATACACTCCCCCAAGGTTCTCCTTAGCTCTCCCAACAAACTCTTGCTCCACAACTCAACCCACAAGCTTCCACGTGTGCCTAGTGAGAGGCTCCTGCACTGACCCTAGATGCTGCAATTAGTGCTGCTTTCAAGCAACCATCTCCTGCTGCCAAACTCCTCCCAAAGGCTGATATCCCATTAAAGCTTCTATACCAAATTCTCTTGGCAATTGAAACCCGGAAGACCCCTGAAATGACACCCACATATTCCCTTCCTACGTCCTCCTGGAACACGCTCTAGTTGGGTAAATAGTTGAGTGACAATATCTCAATCCCCTCCAACTCTCCTCCAAAGTGGTACAATTGGACCTCCCTAGGGTGGCACTCGAAGTCCACCGAAGAAAGGGTGAGTTCTCCTCCTGGAAAACTCAATGCTAAACAAGTGTCTTGACTAAGCAACTCGAGCAACTAGAGTGAGTTCAATTGGAAAAAGATCCCCAAATGAGGCTAAGCCTCTCCTATTTATAAATGTTGGGCCTCCTTTTCCCACGTGGGCCCCTCCATCTAGCTCTTCGACCTCCCTCATTGGCTATTCGAACTCCTTCCTTAGGCATGTGCATTTTCCCTCATGCATGTGGCCCCCATGCTCCACCAAAAAAACACTATGGCCTCCCTTTTTCCTCCTAAGTCTTTTCCCAAAATTTTGTGGGTCCCATGGCCTCCAAAAATGTCAAAATTGTAGGAAATAAACCTGTGACAAATTAACTTAGGAAGGGACATTATAGTCCTCCCCTCCCAAATGTTGCTTGTCCCCAAGCAACTTCAGCTTTGGATGCTAAAGTATGTGTTCACCTTCCTAGGTGGCATCCTCATCCGGTAAGCTCCTCCAACGTACCAAATACTCCTTGATAATTTTGCTCCTCAGCTTCCTTTCCCTAGTCTCCAGGATGGCTTTCGGCTCTAGAACCAGATGACCCTCATCATCAAGTGGAGGCAATTCCACAGCTGCCGTGACAACAACCCCAACACCTTCTTGAGGCACAAAACATGAAAGACGTCGTGGATTTTTCTCCCTAGGGGAAGCTCCAACTCATAAGCCACCTCCCCAACTCTCCTAATTACCCTGTACGACCCATAAAAACGCGGTTGTAGCTTCTTGGCCCCTTTTTGCTTCAATGTGGATTGACGATATGGTTGTGTTGATTTTTGTAGCATTGGAAAGTGTTCCAAGTCTCATATTTTGTGAGGAGGCTTGGACACCAGTATTCCAAAGAAACCAGAAACCGTTTGTGGAAAGTCCACTCGGTTCATGTTTTATTAAAATAATTAACTATTTTAATGGGGTCCCTAAGTCTAAACTTAGGGAAATTAAATAATTAAAGGGTATTAATAAAAACAGAGTAAGAATCTAGATAATGAAGATCAAGTCATGTTTTAATCTTAGCCATTGATTAGAGATCTAATTTGGGCCATTGATTCATCAATGAGAAGATTATAAGAGAAGGCATGAGGGTCATTTGGAAAGCAAGCCAGGCACACATTCAGTGCTCGAAGGAAATCAATCATGAAGGAATAGAATTTGATTTCAGAGGGAGAGTTGTAGAGGGAGAGTTTCAGAGGTAGAAGAAGGAAGGAGAAGTCAACAGAGACAGAGAAAGGAAAGAGGAGGACGCAGAAGGCCACAGAGGACAGCGCTGAGCAGCAACACTGAGTCCCCAGGCAGAGTGACGCGGTCCAGCACAGGGACTGCGCATAAGATCACGCAGAGTGATGCAGAGGGAGCTAGGGTGTCTTCCAGGTGTTAGAAATTCTCCTAGAGGATTCGAGGAATTTATCTCAGGTGTATTCTAGAAGTCTACTCGTCTAATTCTTGTAAAAGATTTTCCTTGCTGAAGAATAATACAAACTCTTATCTGTTGCACCAGTTTTCCTGCATTGGGTTTTTCTGGGGACAGTTGTCCAAAAATAACTGTGTTCATGTGATTGTTTCTATTGCGTTATATGTGTTTTGTTCTATTTTCTTCTTATGGTTAAGTGAATACTACAGTGGTGTTTATTTTAGAATTTAAAGGAAGAAAATCTGTAAATAACTTATCATAAATAAGTAGGCGAAATAAATCTGTCACCGCAATAGTGTTTAAGTTTGAAACTTTCACATGGTATCAAAGCAAAAGACGAGTAACAGAAGAGGAGGTTCTGCAATGGAACGAAGGTCTGACAGTGATGCAACATCAGCTTGGAAGGGTTCATGCAGTTCTCTAGAATGCATGGAGGAATAAAGGGATCATGACGTTTCAGTTTTGGCATCCAGACTAGAAGAGGAATTTGCTTGTGTGTCAAGCATGGCCTCTCCAGAGATTTGGTATATTGACAGTGGAGCATTTGCTCACATGATGGGAGTTCGAGAATGCTTCTCAATCTACCAGGAGGAGCAGATGAATTTTCAAATCACCATGAGAAACAAGGCAAAATGTACACCTATTGGAAGAGGCACCATAATATTTCAAACAGAAGCTGGCAAAAAGCTTTGGGCCACCAATATATTGCATGTACTAGGATTGGGGATGAATTTGCTCTCATATCTCAGCTTCAGAACAAGGGCTATGATGTATACTTTATTGGCAACAATGTTTATGTCAAACACCCAAGTTGGAAAAGGAAGGCACAATTTGGAGTCAAAAGCCAAAAACTGTACAAGTTACAGCTCGAGTCCCCAATGGCACTAATAGACAGTACTGATGAAAGAGATTTGAATGAATTATGGCATAGAAGAATGGGGCATCTACATCATGGAGGCTTGATAATTCTCAAGAAGACTGTCACGAGAGCTCTAGAACTTACCACCAAGCGAGACGATATCTGCAGAGGGTGTGTAGTAGGGAAGTATGCCAAGGCAGCATATCTGAGAAGCAGCAATAGGGCCAAGAGTGTGTTGGGATTGATACACTCAGACATCTGTGGACCAATGTCCACGAATGCTCTTAGTGGTGCAAAGTATTTTGTCACCTTCATCGATGACCATTCCAGAAAGACATGGATCTACTTTCTGAAGACCAAAGACAAGGTCTTTGAGCGATTCAAGGAGTTTAAGGCTCTGGTGGAGAATCTAACAGGAAAGCGAATCAAGGCATTGCGATCAGCCAGTGGTGAAGAGTACATTGACAAGGACTTCACAAGGTTCTGCGCAAGGGAAGGCATCAAGAGAGAATGGATTGCTCTATATAATCCAGAGCATAATGGGGTCGCAGAGACGAAGAATAGGACTATTGTCGAAGCTGTGAGGGAAATGTTGTATGATCAAGACATGCCCAAATTTCTGTGGGCTAAAGCTTGTAATACAACCATGTATGTGCATAATAGGGTTCCTCATAATGCGTTGGGGAAGGTTACTCCTAAGAGTGTGTTCACTGGCAGCAAGCTTGAAGTGAGCCACTTTAGGATATTTGGCAGTATAGCGTATTGCCATGCACTCGATGAGAAGAGGAAGAAGTTGGATCAGACTGCAGAAAAATGGTACCTTGTGGGATATAGCGAGAATGCGAAGGCTTACCGCATCTATATTCCTGAGAGTAGGAAGATAGTAGTAAGACGGGACGTGAAGTTCATGCAGGAGAGAGCCTTCAAGAAATCCCGAGAAATGTCTTCAACTACGCAGTCTGAGGAGGATCCGTTGGTCCAGCCACAGCGACCTACGGATGATGGCTCTAGTGCCTATCCAAGGCACAAGGATCCTAAGGATAGCTTTTTCGAGGAAGTGCAAGAAGGAGAGTAGGTGATTCCGCCCACCACCAGTGGAAGGACGAGCAGAGAACTACAACAGACTCTGAGGGAGGCAAAGGAGCTTGTTGGAGCTCCTAGAAATGAGAAGAGGGAACGCAGCACTGCATACACTAGGAATTGCAATATAGGTTCGAGAACCCCAGTTTTCAGAGGCAAATTTCAAAGATCGTGGTAGACGCTATGGTGGAGGAGTATAGCCCATCAAGACCTCCGAATAGGTCGATTGTAGGTTCGAGATGGATCTACAGACAAATATGTCACAGATGGCGCACATAGAGAAATTCAAAACCAAATAGGAAGCCAAGGGGTACGCACGTAAGGAAGGATCCACTATGAAGAAACCTTCACCCCTCGTAGCTAAACTAACAATCGTATTCACAACTTCTTTGGCATGCGTATGGGATGGGAACACCGATGGGATGTCAAGACTCCGCGTTCTTGGAATGGGGTGATAGAAGAGGAAGCATACATAGAACAACCATAGGGTTTTGAGACGCATGTGAGAAGAAAAAATCATGTGTAGGCTTAAGAAAGTCTTGTATGGACCTAAGCAAGCCCCGGAGCTTCAGTATGGAATAGCCTGATAGCTACCTATGAGAAGATGGGATTTGTCAAGAGTGACATAGGGGCCAACCCTTACTATCTGGAGGATAGGGATGAGCTCTCATTATTGGTGTTATATGTAGATGATATGTTTCTAACCTGGATCATCTAGGCTCATCAAAGATCGCGAGGAATATCTCACTACACAATTGGACATGAAGGATCTAGGGCTGACGCACTATTTTCCGGGTTTGGAAGTTTGGCAGCAGAAGGGAGAAATCTTCCTTGGGCAAGGAAAAGATATGCTACAAAGATTCTGAAGAGATTTCAAATGGAGGATTGTAGACCCATGGCTACACCAATGATCACAAACTGGAAGAAAACCGACATGTCCGAGGATGATGAGGCTGATCCTACCTTGTATAGGCAACTCATAGGATCATTGATGTACTTGGTCAACACTAGACTAGACATCTGTTATGCCGTGAATACCCTCTGTCAGTTCATGGTAGAACCAAGGAGGGCTCACAAGGAAGTAGCCAAACATGTTCTCAGATACTTAAAGGGGATAGTCGAGTTTGGATTGAGGTACACCAAGGGAAATGAAATCCAGTTGAGTGGGTTCACTGATGGAGACTAGGCTGGAATTACAGTAGATCGGTAGAGTACTATGGGGTACTGTTTCAGTGTCAGATCAACCGAGGCTGAATATATGGCAGCTAGCACAACTTCGTGTGAGGCCATATGGCTTTGTAAGTTGCTCATGAACTTACTCAAGAAGAGGATGGAACCGACCAGAATTTTGTGTGATAATCAGAGTTGCATCAAGCTCTCTGAAAATCCCGTGTTTCATGATCGTGCGAAGCACATTAACATTAGGTGCCACTTCAGCAGATACTATGTCCAACGGGGAGTTGTACAATTGAAGTACATTCCTACAATGTAACAGGTGGAAGATATCCTCACAAAAGCTCTGGGTAAGATTAAGTTTTCTTACTTCAGAGAAAAGATGGGGATGGTCAAGAATCCATTCCAGTAGGAGGAATGGATAGGCTCGAAATTCAGAGGGAGCTGTAGTACGGATGAGGCAGTGATAGAGATGGTGTCATGGGCAACAATACAAAGGGCAGCAATGCAACAGATGAGGGGTAGCAACTTAGACATCAGTGGCGCAGTAGATGCTTCAGTTCAAAGCAGATGCAGTTGGCATTTTGCTTGAACACTTTCCCCTCTAAGAGGGAGTGTTTATTTTTGTAGCATTGGAAAGTGTTCCAAGTCTCATATTTTGTGAGGAGGCTTGAACATCAGTATTCCAAAGAACCCAGAAACTGTTTGTGGAAATTCCACTCGGTTCATGTTTTATTAAAATAATTAATTATTTTAAAGGGGTCCCTATGTCTAAACTTAGGGAAATTAAATAATTAAAGGGTATTAATAAAACATAGTGAGAATCTTCTAGAGAACGAAGATCAATTCATGTTTTAATCTCAGCCATTGATTAGAGATCTAATTTGGGCCGTTGATTCATCAACGAGAATATTATAAGAGAAGGCTTGAGGGTCATTTGGGAAGCAAGCCGAGCACACACTCAGTACCAGAAGGAAATCGATTCTGAAGGAATAGAATTCGATTTCAGAGGGAGAGTTGTGGAGGCAGAAGAAGGAAGGGGAAGTCAGTAGAGACAGAGAAAGGCAAGAGGAGGACGTAGAGGGCCACAGAGGACAGTGCTGAGCAGCAGCACTGAGTCCCCACGCAGAGTGACGCAGTCTAGCGCAGGGACTTGCAAAATATCTCGCAAAGTGACTAGGAGCTAGGGTGTCCTCCAGGTGTTAGAAATTCTCTGAGAGGATTCGGGGAATTATATAAGGTGTAATCTAGAAGTCTGGTCGTCTAATTCTTGTAAAAGATTTTCCTTGCTGAAGAATAATACAAACCCTCATCTATTGCACCGGTTTTCCCGCATTGGGTTTGAACGGGGACATTTGTCCAAAAATAACTGTGTTCATGTGATTGTTTTTGTTGTGTTATATGTGTTATGTTCTATTTTCTGCTTATGGTTAAGTGAATACTGCAATTGTGTTTATTTCAGAATTTACTGGAAGAAAATCTGTAAATAACTTATCTTAAATAAGTAGGCGAAATAAATCTATCACTGCAATAGTGTTTCAGTTTGAAAATTTCACAGGCTGTAGCCGTAGAAAAACCAAGTCCCCCTTCTCAAACAACCTCTCAATCCTGTGTCTATCTGCATATATCTTCTACTGATTTTGAGCTGTCAATATGTTGTCCTTGAGAGCCTTGAGGATCTTTTGGCTCTCTTGGATCCAATCTTTAGCCTTTAGGGCCCGACTATCTCCAAAAACAATGTCAGCAAAAGACAAAGCATCATAACCATACAAGGCACATAAGGGTGGTATACCGATGGACATGTGATGGGTGGTATTGTAGTAGTACTCGTTTTTGAGATTTTTGAGTGTTGGAGTAGCATTGGATGTGCTCTAGCTCCCAAACTTTGAGGGACTAGAGTACATGAGAAATCCAAGAACCAGAAAGGGATTTGAGAAATTCCATCCTGTTTAAGAGAAAATTAATTAATTAATCTTTTTAATTAAGGAACCTAAGTCTAACTTAGTAAAATTAAAAGATTAAAGGTAATTAATTTAAACATGTGATGGAAATGACTTAAGTCACACGGATCAAGCTTTCTTCTAATCTTAGCTGTCGATTCAAGATTAGATCACGGCCGTTGGTTTCCCAACGAGAAAAGTATAAAGGAAAGGCTTGGGGTCAATTGGAGAACACACACAGTGGCAGAGCACTGAGATTAAGTTGGAATTCTAGAGCGTGGTTTGCTAAGAATTTCCAGAAGTGTTTCAGCTACAGCGAGGAGTAGTATTGGCAGAAGGGATGATCTGATCCCAGGCCAAGAGTGCAGCAAGAGGCAAAGAAGTAGCAAACTGAGCAGCGCAGAGGGAGCAACAGCTACACTGCAGCTGCGCAGTGCAGAGGCTTCAGGTGCTACGCAGAGCCTACACAGGCCCAGAAAGGGTAGCGCAGAGGCAACAGGAGGTCAGCAGGGCTGACACAGGCCCAGCTAGGGCAGTGCAGGGGCAGTATAACCCAGTCTAGGGTGACGCAGGCCCTTCCTGAGCAATGCAGGGGCTGACGAAGAGGGCTTCAGAGCAACGGTGGGGTTTCTAAAGACTAAAGAGGGTCAAGTTCTGTAAATCCCTTTTGAGGTGTGAATCAGTTAGTTTTTTTGTCTATTGATAGAGGTATTGCTGCAGATTGTTTATTTCTTTGTCGGGTTAACCAGTTTGGTGCTCATATTTGTTGTACTTAGAATCTACTTAATAATAAAACCCTCCAGCAGTCAGAAGACTGGTTTTCCTGCATTGGGTTTTTTCGGGGATAGTTGTCCTGAAAATCCCGTGTGTTACTTTGTCATTGTGCATGTATTCGGTTTAGATCTGTATCTGTGTAGACTGTTAATGTATTTACTTCGATGTTAATGCTGCATACTTCAGATTAATAACTTGATTAAGTAGAAGTAAATCAAGATTTAACAATAGGGTTTATGCATAAATAATATTCAGAAATTTTCAATTGGTATTAGGGCGATTGCAGATCTAGCTGAATCACCGACAAGACGACTGAAGAATCCTTGCTGCAGAAAGCTGGACCAGAGAGGGAAGCCTAGCAGTAGAAGGAAGCAGAGCCACACAGAGGCCAAAGTGATGCGGTCTCCATGCATGCCCACATACTTACTGTGCAGAAAATGCCCACATACTTACTGCACAGAAAATGTGCTGGGACTGTCTGCTCACGCAGAGGCTAGCTAGGGTGACGCGGTCTTGAAGCTGTTTGCTGATTCAGAGTGTCGGAAGCTGTGCTGCAGAGCTTCAGTAGTTGCTGGTGGGGTTAAAATTCCGTCAGTTCAAAATTTAGCCTGAGCAAGTTGACAAAAAGCGGGATGAGAACAACTTCTCAAAGGATTTCCAGCCAAAGAAGTCTGAAGATCGATCAGAGGATCGAAGAGAGCTGATTTGTTTTTGATTTGGCAGACTTCCAAGAGAGGAAATCAGTTGTCAGAGGGAGCAGAGGGTGCATGTTTCGCCAAGGACCCTAGATCCAAGTCTCTAGCATAGAGAGGATGATTCGTTCTAACATATTTTATGAGTAGATGGCACCTCAAGGAGTACATTATCAGGATAGGTTGGATGGCTTATCCAAATTTGCAATCTGGAAGGCCAGAATCCTAGTAGTCATGGAGGCATACGGTCTGAGGGAGCATGCAGAGAACGTCCTGGCCACGCCGATCGATGCGAAGCTCTTGGAGAAGCATGAAGAAGTAGTGGCACATGCCAAGCACTTCATCATGGATGGGGTCAAAGATCATGTGGTCCCTTACATAGCCGAGAAGACAATGACTCATGATATGTGGGTGGCTCTGACCACACTATATTAAGGAAGATCCGTCCAAAGGAAGATGCTTCTGGAGAACGAGCTGAGGTTATTCATGATGGCCAAGGGGGAAGAGATCGATCCTTTTCTGTCTAGACTACAAGCGATCTGGGATCAACTGACTGGCATGGGGGTGAAGGTGGAGGACGATGTTATGGTGAGGATGGCTCTAAATGCTGTCACAGAGGATTGGGAAACTTTTGTCCAAAGTCTCTTGGGCAGAGCGGACCTTCCCAACTGGGACAATATGTGGGCGATCCTCTGACAAGAAGATATCTGTCGGATCACCAAGAGGTAGTTCAACATCGGTTTGGGCAAAGTGGAGAAGGAAGAAGAGGAAGATGCAGCCTTGGCATCAAAGAGGCAGCAAGGGAGAAAGAAGTGGGGTCTGTCAAAGATCAAGTGTTTCCAGTGTGACGAACTAGGAAATTTCGCCAGCAATTGTCCTAAGAAGAAGGACAAGGAAGCTTCTAGCTCCAAGGCTGTTGTGGCGGATGATGGATCGGAAGATGACATAGCCATGAGCGCTCATGAACCATGAAAGTGGGGCGACATGGAGCTGTAGAGCAACTACAAAGTGGTGGCAGTATCCTTGAGTAGCCCAACTCTTGGATCACATACGAGCTACGGGAGCCTTAAGACAATAGCGGGACAAGTGGAGCAGTGGGTGCATAGAATCACAGATGGAGCAGAGGCAGAGCTGGATGCTGAGAGGGAGCAACGCATTGCAGATGTAGCAACAGCGCAGAGGCGCTGATGTGACTTCAGTGGCGCAGAGCAGGCTTGCTTACACAGAGTAGAGATGCAGTAGTGCAGAGGCTTCTGGAGACAACGCAACATAGGGGACTTCAGTGCAGTGGCAACGCAGAGGAGGTCTGCTTACGCAATGCAAGGCTGTAGCTGTGCAACAACCTCCAAATGACAACACAGAGCAACTACCTATGGAGCTTCAGTGATAAGATGTAGCCCAACTGACTTGTCTGTCAAATATTGAGAAGGAGTTTTCAGTTGCTTCTCTTAGCAACTGAGTTGCAGTGCAACAATTGGCAACACAATGCAGCAGATTGAGAGGGAGTTGCAGTACAGATGTAGTAGTGGTGGTGGCAGCATCATGGGTAGTAGCAAAGAAGAGCAGCAACAACGTAGTGATGAAGGGCAACAGACCAAGCATCAACGCAGAGACCCACACTAGAGGTCAGTGCAGAACTTCAGGATGAAGTGTTGTGCTAGAGCACATTCCTCGTTAAGAGGGAGTGTTGGGGTAGCATCGAATGTGCTCTAGCTCCCAAACTTTGTGGAGGGACTAGAGTACATCAGATCTCCAAGACCCAGAAAGGGATTTGAGAAATTCCATCCTGTTTAAGAGAAAATTAATTAATTAATCTTTTTAATTAAGGACCCTAAGTCTAACTTAGGAAAATTAAAAGATTAAAGGTAATTAATTTAAACATGTGATGGAAATGACTTAAGTCACACAGATCAAGCTTTCTTTTAATCTTAGCCGTCGATTGAAGATTAGATCACGACCGTTGGTTTCCCAACGAGAAAAGTATAAAGGAAAGGCTTGGGGTCCGTTGGAGAACACACAGTGGCAGAGTATTGAGATTAAGCTGGAATTCTAGGGCCTGGTTTGCTAAGAATTTCTAGAAGTGTTTCAGCTGTAGCGTGGGATAGTATTGGCAGAAGGGATGATCTAATCCTAGGCCAAGAGTGCAGTAAGAGGCAGAGAAGCAGTAGACTGAGCAGCGCAGAGGGAGCAGTAGCTGCGCAGTGCAGAGGCTTTAGGTGCTACGCAGAGGCTACGTAGGCCGAGAAAGGGCAACGGAGAGGCAACAGGATGCCAGCAGGGTTGACGCGGGCCCAACCATGACAACACACGGGCAGCGTAACCTAGTTTGGGGTGATGCAGGCCCTTCCTGAGCAACGCAGGGGCTGACGCAGAGGGCTTCAGAGCAGCTGCTATCACCAATAGCATTCATTTTTGTTAGGAAGGTCATTTGGTATAGGTTTTATTGTGTTGGTAAATTAATTCATGAAAATTGATGAAATTTTATGAATTGGTTATAATCCTAAGTTCTTAGTGTCCCACATGTCATCTCATCGAGGTCATGTCAGTAAAAATCAATCAAAAATCCGCATGCAATGGTTCAAATTAAGGTTTTAGCCACCTGTCTACTTTTTACTGAGTTCGCATCGAAATCTATTGAAAACATGTTGTCTTCGCTACAGACTCACCTTACAATTCCATAGCGAATCTGCCAAAGTGATAACAAAAAACGCTACGAACTCGTGTTTTTCTGCACCGACAAGGTAATGGGTGAGGTGTCAAGTTTCAAATGAATAGAGGTTAGTCAGAGGTCATGTGATTAATTGTTTGGAGTCATGGAGCATGTGTAATCATCATTGTTATCCCATTATTCCGTTTAGCCTTCCTTATTTGTCCTCAGCCCTCTCACATTCGAACTTACCTTTTTTAAAAATTATCCTTGTGAGCTGCTGGCTGCCACCTTTTCCTTTTTTCTCTGAGTATAGTGGTTGCTGTTATCTTTAGGAAGGTCCAGCCTTTGTCTGCAAGCTCCTTGTTGTGCGTATTTATCTTTTGCAGGTGTCATATTACCAAAGAGGCCAACACTGTGTTGAAAGAAATGGCCATGCATAAAAGGACCAACAAAGGGGGCTCAGTGGTCAGGTATGAGCCCATGGATTTAAGATTGGTCAATGAAGATCCAAGTTTTGTAGTAGCCTTCACCAGTGCTAGTTGCATGAGGTTTTGCCAGAAGTTGCAGGGGTATCATGCCCATGTTTCTAAGGATTTTGCAGTGAATTTTGTTGGCACTGCATCAAAGGTGGGTGTGCTAAATTTCGTGGTTTCTCCTGAAACTATTGCACAAGCTATAGAGATTCAAAGCACAGGGGAAGAGTGGTTTAAAGCCACTAAATTCAAATTGCAGAACTGTGATGAGTTCCTAAAGCCTGAACACATTGGAGTGGACATGACCTCAGGGATGCCAAGAAGCTGTCTCAAAGAAAATTATTCCAAACTCCTGATGGTGATTCAGAAGTATTTCGCATTTGAAGGGAGGTTTCACATGATATATCAATATCACTTCAGGCTTTTTCTCCATTTCACTGGTAAGCAGCTTTTGGACCTTCCATTTTTTTTATTTAGAAGGCTAGGAAAAATGTCAGATAAGGTACAAGCTAGGCCTGAGGGTAGTGAAACCAATATCTTCCATCATGGATTAATTAAGCCGCTGGTCATGGAAGAGTTGAACAAATTAAATAGAGACTGGGCCACATTTCTGTTTCTTAGTGGTTATGAAGTGGATGTGTTAACTCCTAAGAAAACACCTAAATCAAAGACAAGTCCTTCAAGTAAGAATGATGAACCTATAGCTGAAGCAAAGGTGGGGCAGGAAGGAGAAATGCAACCAATTATAGAGCCCATGGATATTGAAATAGAACATGTACAGGAAACAGAGATACCTCAGGCCACACCTACAAGTAGCAAGTCAAAGCCTAGCAAAAAGAGTCATGGGAGAATCACTAGGAGCCAGAAAGTGGGAAAAGGTAATCTTGAGGACATTTTACAAGCCATAGATATAGAAGAAACTCCTATGGTCAAAGTTGTGGAGGTCAAAGGAGGTAAGAAGAAAAAGAAAGGCCTCACTGCCAAAAAACTTGACTTTTCAAGTGAAGATGCAGGTTTTGTATTTAAACCAAGAAAACCTCTCACTAAATTACAACTGGCCAAAGGTATCAAGGTTGATAAGAAGACTGAAGAAACAAAAAAGGGAAAACATCCTATGTTAGAAGAAATCATTGACCTATCCCCAACAAAAGAAGAAATCATCAAGCAGAGGAAAGGCAAGGAGAAGGTCACTGAAAAATCTGAAGTGGAGCTTTTAAAGGAGTAGCTGAGGGAAGTTAGGGAGGAAGTCATTGAAACAAAGCCGAAGTTGGAAGAGGCTAAGCTAGAAAGAAAAGTGGTAGAGGAGTTCAAGGAGAAGGTGAATGAGCAGATTAATCATTATGATGAAGCTCTAACAAATGCTAAAAAATTGCTGAAGAGAACTCTCACTTTACGCAGAGTGGTGAAGCATACAAGCAAAATGAACATCTCGCTGCAGGCAGAGTGAAAGAAGCTCAAAGGTCAAGTGAAAGAGTTGGAGGTGCAGATGGAAATGGTACAAACAAAACTCAAGAAAAAGGGTTTAAAAATGACAGTGATAAATGAACCTGTTGACGTTGAAGCTTCTATTGCCATCGGTAAAGCTACTGCTGTTTGAAATGGGGTAAAATACCTTTTAAAATATTTTTTGCCTCATTATAGTTCATCACTTACAGAGCCATGAGAAATTTTGAATAAGAAAGTAAGAATTTTGAAGTCTGCTGTCTATTAGGCAAGTTCGTAGCGTGCCTTAGGCTCAAAGCCAAGAAAATGCTACGAACTCGCTGAAGATTCTTTTTGGTTATATATGTCAAGTTTTGTCATGAAAAAGGCAGGTAAAGGCATGTATTTAATTGTTTTGACTCACTAGAAAACCTCAAATCAGCAAAGAGAGCAAATAGTTTGCAGAGATGGTCGAAGTTGAAAACGCTACGAACTCTCACTACAGACTTGCTTAAAAGTCTCATGTTTCTGCAACAAAGAGGAATTTTGAGATTTTTCAAGTCTTAATTGTCTTTTTGGGACAGGTCAGCCACTTGGAAAAGTCGTAAGTCATTAGTTGAATGTTTGGATGAAGACATACTCCTCGACAAAGTTGTTCAACTGCCAGCACATCATGGAAACCACATCAGCAATCATGACACCACCTCCTCAAATTTCGGAAGACAGACCTCCTGACTTGGTGGGGGTATTTATATTTCAGTCATGGTAAGTGCCACCTCAGGTACATGTTCTTTTCGATGTAAACATGCAACTT
This sequence comes from Pinus albicaulis, assembly GCA_034641835.2. Classification (NCBI taxonomy): domain Eukaryota; kingdom Viridiplantae; phylum Streptophyta; class Pinopsida; order Pinales; family Pinaceae; genus Pinus; species Pinus albicaulis. Next base: position 226,704,469 of record CM076572.1, on the reverse strand, counting down.
TCAAAGTTTGTTAATGTAATAAAGAGTATTAGAGTCCTATTAGGTTTCAAACTCCTAAAAATAATAGTTGTCTACATTCTCTCCTTGTAATATGCTTTTCGTTAGTCAAGGTGTCATTATAAGCATTCGAATGGCTGGCCTTGCTGGCAGACTCATTGTAAAGGTGCCTAAAGTTATAAATAGGCAGATAATTGATGGAGAGAGGGTTGATGGATGTTATATTGCAGACTACTATTGTAAATATTTTTATCAGTAATATACAGTGGCAACATACTTCTATTTACCTGAGATTCATTGGTATTCTTATGAGTGTTTGTCTTTTATGTTTTGTTGTTCTATCTTCAGTATCCAAGTTGTTTGATTACTTAGAATTCATGGTCAACATGCTCTAACTTTCTTCAAACATTTAGTCTGTTGTAAATGTTATGTTTTTATCAGAGTACACATGCCTCAACTTCCATGAGAGAAGTTTCATATGTCACTGAGTTTTTATACTGACTCTATATGCCGAATGGTAGTTATTTGTTTATGTTTCACCTGCACAAAAATACACTTAAAGCCAATTTCAGAGTTAGCCATCTGTTGATCTTCATTTACCTAATATCATATTTATCCTTGAGAGAGCTCTCTCAGGCTGGAAAGGCTAAGTTCCAGCTAAAAGTAGGTTTGAAATAGTTACTTTGAGCTGACGGTTGAAGCAGTCCATCAATATCAATTTAGTGATAACAACAGCGCTAGGGTTTCTGAAGACTGAAAAGGGCCGAGTTCTGTAAATCTTGTTTGAGGGTGTGAATCAGTTAGTTTTTCTGTCTCTGGAACATAGGTATTGCTGCAAATTGTTTATTTCTCTGTCGGGTTAACCAGTTTGGTGCCTAGATTTGCTGTACTTAGAATCTATTTAATAATAAAAACCCTCCAGCAGCCAGAAGACTGGTTTTCCCACATTGGGTTTTTCCGGGGACAGTTCTCTAGAAAATCCTGTGTCACTTTGTCATTGTGCATGTATTCAGTTTAGATCTGTATCTGTGTAGACTGTTAATGTGTTTAATTCGACGTTAATGCTGAATACTTCAGATTAATAACTTGAATAAGTAGGAGAAGTAAATCAAGATTTAACAATAGGGTTTCAGCATAAGTAATATTCAGAAATTTTCACTCGCCTAGATGTAGCCACCAGATTCATGCTCTTTGTTGCTCGGTCACGTAGTTCTGAAGATAGCCCTCCAAACATTTGTTAACCCTCTCAGTTTGAGCATTGTTCTGCAGATGGTAACTTGTGCTCAGGGTGAGTTCAATGCCAACTAATATGAAAATATCCTGCCAAAAAGCACCCATGAACCGATTGTCTCTGTCACTGACTATGGTCTTAGGGAGTCCATGCAAGCGAAATACGTCCCTGAAGAACAACTTGGCCACCCGTGATGCTGAATACCGAGTCAGTATGGCGAAGAAGTGTGCATATTTGGTCAGCTGGTCTACCACTACATAAATACAATCCTTGCCTTACATCGCTGGGAGCCCTGTGATGAAATCCATGGAGATACTTGCTCACTTCCCCTTAAGGATAGGGAGTGGCTGCAACAACCCAGCTGGATGGGTCAAATCCCCTTTGTTCCTCTGGCAGGCCTCACACTCGTGCACATATCTCAACACATCCTCCTTGAGGCCTTCTAGGTGAAACACTCCCTGACTGTCATATATGTCTTCCTGAATCCTTGGTGCCTTGATAATGGGAATCATGAGCAGCCTGGAGGATCCTCTCCCTCAACTGTGAACCCGGCACCAAGAATATGCGCCCATTGTAGAAAATGACCTCGACCATCACTTTGTAGCGCTCATCTGTGTGTGTAGCCTCCATGATCTCACACGCCCTTCAATATTTGGAGTACTCAACCAACAACTGTGCCTTCCAATCATGGCAAATGCTCATGAGTGAAAGGGCCGCGGGTCTCCAAGATAGTGCATCTGCTACCACGTTGTGCTTGCTGCTGACATACTCAATGTCAAAATTGTAGGCCTGCACCTTTCTGACCCACCTCTGCTACCTGTCACTGAGGCCCTACTGCCCCATAAAGTGGCGAAGACTATTGTGGTCTGTCTTCACCCGAAACTTGTTGCCCACCAAATACTACTGAAATTTGGCCAACGCATGCATGATGGCCAACTTCTCTTAGTCGTAAATAGAATATGACCTCTCATGTGGAAGGAGCTTCCAACTCTCGAAAGCGATGGGGCGTCCATCCTGAGACAATACTGCGCCAACCCCCTCACCTGATGCATCACACTCCAAGGTGAACAACTAAGTGAAATCTGGTAGTGCCAAAACTAGGCAACTACTCATCACCTCCTTGAGATGATCAAACACTGACTATGCTCCTTCGGTCCATGCAAAAGCTGTTGATTTATGGTAGCATCGGATGTGCTCTAGCCTTGTAGCTTTGTATATAGGCTACGACACATGTATTCCATAAAATCCAAAAATGGTTTTGGAAAATTTCACTTAGAGATGGTTTAATTAAAATAATTAATCATTTTTTAATGTTTTCCTAAGTCTAAACTTTGGGAAACTGATTAATTAAAGGGTAATAATTAAACTAAGTGTGAATCTTCTAGATAAAGTCATGGATCACCTCCAAGTTAATCTTTGCCCATGATTATGTTTTAATCTTGGCCGTTGAAGGTTCAACAGAAGAATATAAGAAGGAGGGTGAGGGGCTTATGGAAAACACATTGAGACACTTGAGCCATTGAGAATTTTCGTATTTGTGTGAGGAGACACAACTTTCGATCAAGAATCAAATCACCAGGGCAGGGTTTGCTAAGTGATTGAGATTCAATGATCAGATCCAAAGAGGGGCATAAGCAGAGACTGGTCAGGAGGACCAGGAGTGCATTTCAGAGAGAGGCAGCAGTGACACAAAGAGAGACAGCGCAATTTTCTGAAGAGGTGACGCTGACCCTACAGGAATTCACATAGAAACAACCCAATGTCTCTTGGAGTCAGTCCGGAGATAGCTAGAGGCTGGGGTTTCTGAGCCAGGAGGGCCAAAATCCAGTCTCAGATTAGCCAGATTAGTTGTAGAAAGGGGTGACGTATTTCCTCGAGCATGCCCATGCAGGCTAACGCAGTTCTAGCCTAGGCAATCACGCAGAGGAAGTGAGGGCTTCACCAACGCTGTTTTAGATCAGCCGGAGACTTGTAGAGTGAGGTATATCTCACAATTATATTTGTTGTCTAGATTTCTCTGAAGGGTTTGCCGGATGTTGGCACCCTAGTTGTATTCAAGATTCTGCTTCTTAATAATACAAACCCTCAGATCTGTTGCACCGGTTTTCCCAAGTTGGGTTTTTCCGGGGACTTAGTCCAAAAATAACTGTGTCACATGTGGATGTTTTTCATTGTATTTTGTTCAGATTGTTTCAACACTTCGATCTATTCCGCAACATTATTTGTGTAGACTGCTTCAGAAATTACTTTGATATTTCAATGTAATGAGGTAATTATGAAACATAATAGAAGAAGAAATTTAGATTTGCAGCAGTACGAATCCGGATTTAGGATTTTTCACAAAAGCCCCCTTCTTGGTCAAATCCGTGAGGGGAGCGACGAAATGGGAGAAGCCCCTTACGAACTTTTAGTAGTAGGTGCATATGTCCAAAATTCTCCTCAACTCTGTCACATCCAAGGGCTCGGGCCAATCTCGGATTTTCCTGATCTTTTCCTCATATACTCTTAGTTTATCTGCGCCAATAATGTGTCCCAAGTAGAGCATCTCGGTCAGCCCAAACTCACACTTGGACAACTTGGCGTAAAATTGTTGCTCCTCCAAAATACACAACACCACCTCTAGGTGTTGTAGATGCTCCTTCCACGTCCTGTTGTGTTGGAAATACTGAGAGGGGAGGGGCGGGGTGAATCAGTATTCCTTCAATTAGTATTATTATTAATTTTTCAGAGCATTAGTTAATATTCAATTATTATCAGTGTTTGTAGAATGATAGTAGTAAACAAAAGGAACACAAATGCACACATTTTTTAAGGTGGAAGCACCCTCCGGGACAAAAAACACCTGAATGCTTTTCTAATAATTCTTTAATATTCAACTCCAATTTAAAAGAAAGCTCCAACTTCCTAGAATCTAGAAAAGCGTTCTTCTCCAACTCCCATTGGATGGACGCTCCAACGCCTGAGATTCTTCAGTAGTCAACTGAATGGATGCCCCAACACCCAATGAGCTACAACTCACCCTAGCACCACCCTACCCCCCTGAAATTTTCACAGTCTTGAATCTGTTGGTGACTTCATGCACCACCCTAGCACCACCCTACCACTCTATAGAAGAATAACAGAAGAATGGACTCTCGTACTAGGGAAAATGGTCCATTTTACAATGATATAGAATGATGTAGAAGAAGAAGACACACTAGACCATAACCCCAACTATGACACAAATACCTAATGATGATCCTAGACCTCCCAACACTGCCTCTTCAATTCTTGGCAGATAAACACTTGTAAAATTTTTACAATGATGCTTTTACAATGACTTAGTACAATGATACCTTTACAATGACTGTATGCAGTGCTACCCACGTGAAGACTTCATGTGGTGAACTTCTTGCTGCTGTTCTGCACCTTGAATTTTGCTCTTGTCATGCTACCCTTTCTCACTCTTCAGAACATTAGATCATGCATTGAGTCTTATCTTGATGAATATATAATACCTGCAAAAAGTCTTCAAGGAAATACCCACGACATGATAATAGCAAAACTTACCTCATCCTGCAGAGCATATGTTAGTGCTAAAAAAAATAAAATTAGAATACAAAGAACCTAATGCAATTAAGAGATGAACATGCATATACAAAATATACCTACCTGGAGCTTACCTCTGCTGCACCTTGCTTTGCTTTGCTGCGCTAGAAATTTTGGTCCTTTGCAACCCTTGACAACACATGATCTAGCTTTTTCTTGCCTTCTAGGAGCTCGATATTGGATCTGGTGTATCTCTGTTATTTCAGATCCCCAATATGTGATTTTCGGTCCTGTAGTAGTCCTTTCAGTCTTCTTTGCAATGCCACAGGTCTAACCCAATTTGGATTCTTCAAGGCAAATTTATGCCCAATCTCTCACAATGACCTAATTATGGATTGGTTCAGTAGAGAAAACTTGGACAGCATGCCACGTGTCACTGTTTTCTCATTCGGCTCTGAAATTGATACACAGAAAACTACAGTCTGTGCACTATCCGCCACTTTTTACATAATTTCAATCCGATAGTCAGAGAGACAGTTATGACGATTTTCTCAAGGTCACCTCTTTGAGATGAAGTTCAGGAGCCTGCAAAAACCCTAACTTCCAAAGATCATATCTCCAAAAATATTGCGCACCATGATATGAAATTTTTACACGAGCTTCCTTAGGATTTCGGTTTCACCTCATACAAATTTCAGCTTCTGAACCTTCCTAGAAAAAAAAGTTATAGCGAAATGCCATGATGACCTGTTTCAAGTAGCGAAATCCCTGCATGAGGAGGATGTGAGGATCACAATTTATATAAATGCTTAGGTTGTGATGTTCTTCAACAAGTGAACATGGGAGAAATTTTAGGAGCTTAAAAATTATTAATTATTGACTGTTCAATGACCACAACCAATTATTAGTGTCATGCCATAACTCCATGGGGTTTTAGCCCACTAACTGGGGTTACTAACTGTTGAGATTTTGTGTATTTGGGGTAGCATCATTTGTGCTCTAGCTCCTAAACTTTGTGGAGGGACTAGAGTTCACCTGATCTACAAGACCCAAAAATGGATTTGCAAAATTTCATCTGGTTTAGGAGATATTAAATTAATTAATTATTTTAAGTGTATTTCCTAAGTTAAAACTTAGGAAACTTAAATAATTAAAGTGAATTTAATTAAACATGTGATAAAATTGTCTTAAGTCACACGGATCAAGCTTTCTTTTAATCTTAGCCATTGATTCAAGATCTGATCATGGCCGGTGATTTATCAACGAGAAAAGTATAAAGGAAAGGCTTGGGGTCATTTGTAAAGACACACAGAGGTAGAGCACTGAAGCTAAGCAGAGATTCTAGGGCGGGGTTGCTAAGAATTCTCAGAAGTGTTTCAGCTGCAGAGAGGGGAATTTAGATCAAAGGGATGATTTGATCCCAGGGTTTAGAATACACAAGAGGCAGAGAAGAAATCATCTCAAGGATAGCGTAGAGGAAGGCAACAACAACAAGGACAGCATAATCTTCAGGAAACCCTTCAGGGGTTACATAGAGACCCTTAGGGGCAGCATAGTGACTGCGTCACCAATTCTGGGGTAATGCAGTCCCTTTTGGAACAACGCTGAGAGTTTGGAGGTCATGCAAGGATGATGCAGAGGCTTTCAGGGGCTTTAGAGGCTGACGCAGAGCCTTTCAGGGACAGCGCCGGGGTTTCTAGGCCTAGATTTGGTTGAGTTCTGTAAATCCCGTTTAAGGGTGTGGATCAGTCATTATTTTGGCCCTAGATCAACTAGTGAGCTGTAGATCTACAGTTTTCTTTGTCGAGTTTTCCAAATCTGGAACCCAGATTTGTGTATTCAAAAGTATTCTTAATAATAGAACCCTCCAGCAGCCAGAGGCCAGTTTTCCCACATTGGGTTTTTCCGGGGACTATTTGTCCAGAAATAACTGTGTCACTTTGTCAATGTGTGTATGTGCTTCTTCTAGATCTGGATTGGTAGAGATTTGTTATATGTTTTGCTCAATGTTTTGAAAATCGCGATCGGGATTAAATCGGTGAGGGTAAAAAATCGGAAAAAATCGGGAAAAAATTGGTAAAAATCGGGAAAAGATCGGAAACATTAAATTTTCTTTTTTAAAATTTTTTAAGTATTTAAAGCATCCACGATTTTTGACGACTTTTACGATTTTATCGCGATTTTTACGATTTTTATCGCGATTTTTTCATTTTGGAAAAAGTCTTGGCGATTTTTTGGCGATTTTTACGATTTTTTGGCAATTTTTTCAAAAATGAAAAAAAACGCCGATTAAATCGGCGATTTAATTGTCATGCGGAAAAAATTGCGATGTTCGCAACACTGTTTTGCTTTAATTTTAACTTGAATTTATTTAGTTAATAACTTGTTTAAGTTGGAGGAGCATAATCAGATTAACAATAATAATTTCTGCATTAGACTTAAGATTCATAAATTTCTACACTAACTTCAAACATGAATATCTCTCAAACCGTGAAGAATTACGTGGCGTGCCATATATCAACGGAAACATCTCAAATGGTAGAAACCATCAAAAATATCCTTGACTCGGAATATAGTATTTTGGTAGGTTGAAATTCCCATGCAAGATTGGGATAGCCGCTGGTGTTGCTTGGGTTGACATCAATGGCAACCACTGATCAACATACTGTAAATTAGGATGTCAGCAAAGAAAACCAACACTAACCTCCGCAACTGCCCATGGAACAAATGGTTCATCCATGACTGGAAAGTGGCAGGTGCATTGGTCAGCCCAAAGGACTTAACCAAAAACTCAAAATGCCCATAGTGGCACCTGAAAGCCGTCTTAGGGATGTCCTAATCCCTCACCTTGATCTGATGGTACCCCAAGCGTAGATCTATCTTAGAGAGGTACCTGGATCCTCTAAGCTCGTCCATCAACTCATCAATGCGCGAAATGGGGTAGCGGTTCTTCAGAGTCTTCTTATTGAGCACCCGTAATTGATGTACATGCGCAAAGTTCCATCCTCCTTCACGAGAACAATTGAGGAAGCGAAGGGACTAGAACTCGACCTAATGTGACCCAACACCAACAACTCCCTAATGGTTTGCTCAATCTCATTCTTGTAGGCCTTGGGATGCCTGTAAGGAGTGGTGATAACTGTCTGCACCCCATGCCCTAACTCATTGTTGTGCTCAAACCCCCTGTCAGTTGGCTGCCTTGGTGGAAAGTCCCCAAACACTATCGGGAACCTGTCCAAGATGGCCTGAATGTCTAGGTGTGGTGGTTTGAGCTGTCCCCCAACCTCTGAAATTGCCCATGCTATGTCCCCAGGCCTCAAGTCAACCTCCATCTTATGTGGAGGATACAAATGTTATGTCCCCATGCCTCAAGTCAACCTCCATCTGTGGAGGATACAAATGCATACCCCCAAGGACTACCAACTTTCCATCCGGCCTAGTGAACTCCATCTCCAGTTTCCTCCAATCAGTGGTGACTCGACCAAGGGAGTAGAGCCACTGGACACCCATCACTACGTTGGTGTCTGGTACATCCACAACAAAGAAATGATCTGTCATCGAGTAGTTCCCCATAGTCACTGTCAAAGCAGGAACATATCGGGTGCATTGCATAGTCCTGTCCCTAGGCACCAAAACTAAAATCCCCTCGAACTTCGCTGTAGCGATACCCCTCCTTTGGACCATCTGAGCATCAATGAAATTGTGGGTGGCCCTGTTGACCACTAGAATGGCACCTGACGATTAAGTGAAGACTCCATGCCCAAAGATGAACCAAAGGACACTTGTACAGTCCCATATCATCGGATATCATCAGTTAAACAGATTTTTTAAACTCTACTTCTACTTATCATTTTCTCTTGTACACAGATTCCACGTCCTACGGGGAATTGTAATAAGTGATGCTAGTAATGATGAATTTGAGTAAGTATTGAGTCTGTAACAGGCTTAGGTAGCTTGGGACCTTGCTAACAAGTGAGTATACTCTGGGAGGTTTTTTTTACTCGGTTAATTATCATCTCCCTATTAGGACTTAATAATTAATTGAGTTTTTTCCTCCAATTTTACCCCAAAGCCGGAGTATGGCTTGATGGTGAGGCCTTGGGTGAGTCCTAGTGTCTAGAGTCAATGTATATTACCATACTAGATCACACAAAAAATTTCGTGGAATTTGGTTAGGTCTAGGTAGTGATTTTTTAATTTTTTAGATTTCCTGCACGTCAAAATTTGCAATAAAAATTGTAATTGAATTGTAATAAGCGTTGTCTGGAGAAGTTGTATGGGGCATGAGTAGTCAAAATTACACCTCTCACCCTCAACTTTCTTCTATGTACACTTTGAGGGGTTAAAAATGTACTTTGAACCCTCAAAACCCACTTTTCCTAAGTTTAGTGGGAAATCTAACAATTAATTAAGCCAAAAATTAAAAAAGTGGAGAAAAATAAATATCCACACATGCTAAATGAGGTGGAAATGAAGTGGAAAATTCTGGAGGAGTTAAAGTGAAGTCCCAAAGTGATATGGACTCCTAAAATCAAGGAAAGGACATGTGCTCAAAGAAAATCGAATTTCTAGCATTAAATGAGAGCTGCTTACTAGGAAATTCGAATTTGTGAAGTTAATGCACATTTGGGAGGACTTGGGTGAATATTTGGTGGAGATTTTTGTGGGAATTTTTCCCCACATGGGTTACCACCCATATACATTTGTCATTCCATCATAAAATTCGAATTTGGCACATAATGGATGAAGAAAATGATGTCCACTTGCTAGAATTCGATTTTTACACCTAGCAATGGAGCTCCACTTATCAAATTCGAATTTGCCTTGTGATCTCCTCCCTCTCACCACTTGGCAGTTGGTTCTTTATTGGGATTTGCTTCCAACTTTCTATATAATGGAGCCATGGGCTCTCATATTGTATCCTTTGCAATGAACTATTGTGCTTGGAGAAGCTCTGCTTCTATATACTTGTGTTTTTCATATGAATAAAAAGACTTTTGGGTTCATTCATGATTGTTATTCCATTGGAGCATTGCTTGAGTCATTGATGGTATATCTCTACTTGTGCCTTTGATTTATATTTCATTTTGCTCATATGCTTTTGTTGAATTGTAGATGTATAGCTATCTTACATTTACAATTGGTTATTTGATATGCTCTAGGATAGAAAACTCTGTCTATTTTCATACAAATTCTAGAGTTCTCTTGCCATTGTTTATTGATTTAATCCATATGAAATGTTTGTTGGAAGTTTTGTAGAGGATCATTGTTGAATCAACTAGCAAGCGTGAGGGGAAGTCTTCAAGAGACCAACCCACTCTTGGCATTGTTTTCAAGGAGCTCTCATCGTTATTTGAATTTCATAGAATTAATTTTTTTGAAAGTACATGTTCTTGCAGGGCTCTCCTTCACATAGTTTATGCATGAATCAAAATATTAAAAAATTCATTTACATCTTTTAATTGTGCTTTCATTTCATTATATAGCTATTCAAGAGCTTCGCATAAGCTAGACAAGCGATGGGGATATTTTCCCATCACTTGATTTAGCCTTTGTATATTATTTTGTAGCATATTCACATACTCACATGCTCTCTTTTCACACTAACTTTGGTTTTATTTTTGCAGCCCAAACATTCATGTTTGTAGGTTCTCTCTAGCTTCAAGTTGCATTTCAAGGAGGCTGTGGGCATTAGGAGAGCTTGTGGAAGAAGGCTAGGTCATAAACCACTTTGGAGCTTGTTTTCTCCAATTGTATAACTCCTTCATCTCTTTTGAGGCTCCCATACTTGAAGGGATTTCCTTTTTGTTTCAATATTTCACATTGTATTTTGTCATTGATTTCTTGGGAAACCCTTCAAGAGGCTCTAACCTCATTGTAACACCATAATAATAAAAATTTATGTTTTTGTTGTGAGAGCGTGGATTTTACCCATTGGTATCCCTATCTCTCCATTTCAAGGAGAGAATTTGTAGATGGATTGACTTATTGGTTTTGACATTTCCATTTTCTTTCACATCACATATGCATGCTCTAATTAGGAAGTAACATAAATCACATTTCTTTTTCCTCAAGTTTGCTTCATGAATTTTACGTTTGCATTTCTCATCATAGTTGCTACAAATTTCAAGTTACATTTCCATTTGCAAAGATTTTTTTTTTTGTCATGCAAGCATCATTACTATTTTTGGGAAAACTTTGATCTATTTAGCTTGGCACTTGTCTAAATAATTCATGCTTTATTGTTATGCTACATTTCCATTTTGAGAATATTGAAGCATTGTGTACTTGACAATTTTATCTTTGAAAGCAATCACTTATTTTCATGTCAAGGTAATTTCCTCAAGTTTAAATTTACTTTTGCAAAGCTATTGTGAGCACAAATCTCAATTTTATTTTTAAAGCTTTGCAATTCATTTTACATGCAAATTAATTGCTCATAAGCATCAAAATTTTAACTGGTTCATCATTTATCTTTAGCAACTCGCAATTTTAATTGTTCTTGAAGCTTATGCATCTTATGTTTACTTGAGAAAATATAGAAAGTGATCTTGTGGAACAATCTTACTAAGAGCATTTCTGTTTTTTACATAGCAATTGCAAACTTACTTGCATATCATAGTAGGCATTCTAACTTAGTTGCATATCTAAAATTTACCTCCAAGGATAAGCTTGGTTGATAGAAATTATAGGAAAAAAGACTTTCTTGGAAAGTTCTTCCATTTGGTACGAAGTAAGGTAAAAGTGTGTGACCCTGCATTTATGAAGGTGGCTTGTCTCCTTGTAGGAACGAAGGCACACGCTGGCTCGTAAGACTCAGGGGACATGTATCGTTAATGACACCCCCGTTTCTTGCCCCCTCTTTCTTACAATCACCTCAATTTTTACCCCTTGGTAAGAGCACAAGAGGAAGACTTCTCACCTAGATTAGGTATTTTAGATTAAAAGTAACCAAGATTAATTGCATTCAAATCTAGTGTAATTGCATTTCATGTTAATACACCTCATGGTTTTACTTGCAAATTGTTTATTCCTCTTGTCATTGTTGAAATTGAATACTTTGTTGTGGCAGATATTTTTTTTATTTACATTTTGCAAGTAAAACACTAATTGTTTCCTTTTGATCAAGATAACTTCTCATGCTTGGATTCATAAATTTGTTTACCTTGAAGGCATTTATAATATAGTGTGCTAACATTTTCTTGTTTCAACTTTTCAGGATTACTTTTGTTTTCCATTTAAAAGCATTTTACATCATTTAAGCAAATAAAATTTCATTTTAAAGAGCAATACTTTGAAGGCACTGGTTTCATATTCTTTACACTTATTTTATGTATTGATGGTTATTTATCTCATCACATTTTGCGTATAAATCTGAAGAAGTAATCTATTTGACTCTAACATTCTCCTAGAAACTCAAATCTTTAACTTAGTTTTCCATTTAGGGACCACCCCCCTTAGCTAGCTTAGGAGATAGCTTAAACGCAAAGAGTTAGGATTAGTGTGACAACCCCATCTCTGAGTTCCTTGCCACCAACCACACCTTGTGGAGTTAAAGGCTTTTCCCGCTAACTGTAGGTAGGTGTATGCAACAAGCGATTAACAGGTCCCACTATCTACTAGAATTGAGGCACGTTGTCCCTGCATTGTGCCTCGAATCCTCAAGGTCAAAAATTTGGGAACCCCACACAAAGAAGTGACAACTCCCCTAGATGGGGCGAAAGGTGCTCCCCCAGATGGTGGGGGTGGTGGTGGTGGTCCCCTCTCTGGCTGCCCCTCGCTATCTTCTCTGCCATACTCCAAATCCACATCATCTTCCTGGTCACTATCTGAGAAGACCTCGATGTAGTGGGCCTTGCTTGCTGTGCATCGGTGGCTTGGTGCCCATGCCTCCTGGCAAGTATAGCATAATTTCCTCCTCCTAAGGTCTCTCCTAGTCTCCTCATCTAATTGCCCATGACTTGGGGCTGCTCGCTGTGGTGGAGGCCTAGTGTCACTCCCCTTCTATTGGCTTAATGGGGCCTAGCCTCACGTTGAAATTTGGCTGCGCAAACCAACAAAACCCACTATTACTGGCCCTTTTGGCAACGATTTGCTGCACATACCGAAGTCTCACCTGAGGCAATATTAGGGGATGCTAGAACTAGGTTTCTGCATCTAGAGGGACTATGGAGCGCAACTTTAGGGCTTAACTTCTCTTTAACACTTATCAGAGGTTCGCAAAACACATATGCTAACTACGTAGTCGTTGTTTAATACTTCTAGTTAACTAGCTTTCAGACTGCGCGATTCGACTTTAACATGCAATAATCAACATAAGAAATCATAACCCAGACTGCGTGATGCAAATATAAATACAAACCCTTACTTGGCACAGATAACATCAAAATACAGATAAAGAAAACATATAAGTAAAGAACACAGATTTGTCTTCAAGGTCTCCTTTTATTACTATAGATCTTCTTAATACATCACTTTCTACCCCGCACACTCAACTGCAGGGGTCTGCGCACTCAGCTGCAGACTTTCTAAGGTCTCCGCACACTCTGCTGTAGGAGCCTTCCCTTTCACACAAAACAAATAATACAGAATCAACACTGTGAAAATTTATGAATATCACTTATGTAGAAACCCTACTTTTAAATCTGGTTATACTTCACCTACGTAATCAAGTTATTAATCTGAAATTTCAGCATTAACATCAAAGTAAACACATTAACATTTCTTCACAAATACAGATCTAAACTGAATACATGCACAATGACAAAGTGACAGGATTTTCTGGACAATTGTCCCTGGAAAAACCCAATGCAGGAAAACCGGTCTTCTAGTTGCTGGAGGGTTTATATTATTAACTAGATTTTGAGTACAACAAATCTAGGCACCTTACTGGTTAACCCGACAGAGAAAAACAAAAATCTGGAGCAATACCTCAGTTCCGGAGATGGAAAATTGCACTGATTCACACCCTCAAATGGGATTTACAGAACTCAGCCCCTTTCTGTCTTCAGAAACCCCAGTGCTGCTCTGAAGCCCTCCGCGTCAGCTCTGCTAGCTTGCTGGTGCCCCTGCGTTGCTTAGGAGAGGCCTGCATAACCCTAGACTGGGTGATGCAGTCCCTGCACTGGCCTAACTGGGCCTGTGTAAGCCCTGATGGCCTCCTGCTGCCTCTGCGCTGCTCTTTTTGGGCCTGCGTAGCACTAAAGCCCTATGCGCTTCGCAACTGCTGCGTAGCTGCTGCACCCTCTGCGCTGCTTTGATTGTTGCTTCTCTACCTCTTGCTGACTCTTGGCTCTTGGATTAGATCATCCCTTTAGCCAATACTACCCCTCGCTGCAGTTGAAACACTTCTGGAAATTTTTAGCAAACCACGCCCTAGAATTCTAGCTTAGTCTTAGTGCTCTGCCTCTGTGTGTGTTCTCCAACTGACCCCAAGCCTTTCCTTTATACTTTTCTTGTTGGGAAACCAACAACCGTGATCTAATCTTGAATCGACGACTAAGATTAAAAAAAAGCTTGATCCGTGTGACTTAAGTCATTTTCATCACATGTTTAATTTAATTAACTTTAATCTTTTAATTTTCTTAAGTTAGACTTAGGGTCCTTAATTAAAAAGATTAATTAATTAAATATCTCTTAAACAATATGGAATTTCTCAAATCCCTTTCTGGGTCTTGGAGAACTCATGTACTCTAGTCCCTCCACAAAGTTTGGGAGCTAGAGCACATCCGATGCTACCCCAACATCAAAAAATCTCAACACCCCTTCATAACGAGGAATGTGCGCTCTAGCACAACACTTCACCTTGAAGTTCTGCACTAATCTCTGGTGTGGGTCTTTGTGCTGATGCTTGGCCTGCTGCCCTGTGAAAATTCTACCACAGTGTATTGGTTTATTTTCTCCTACTTGATTTAATTAATACAAGATATTTCTAGAATTTAGATTAAGAAAATATCGAAATAAACACAACTACAACCTACACATGCAGATCATTTACTGAATAGTACACTCATGCAACAAAGTGACACATGGATTTTTGGACATAAGTCCCCAGAAAAACCCAAAGTGGGAAAACCGGTGCAACATATATGAGGGTTTATTATTAAGTAGTTCTGAGTATAGTAAATCTGGGTTCCAGATCTGGAAAACCCGACAGAGAATACTGATCCACACCCTCAAACGGGATTTACAGGACTCAGCCCAGATCTGACCCTAGAAACCCTGAACGCTACCCCTGAAGCCCCAGCGTCAGCCCTGCTAGCCTCAAATGCCACTGCGCTGCACCAAAAGGGACTGCGTCACCCATGGAAGGGTCCCACAACCTAACACTGGCCCTAAAAGACCCTCTGTGTGATTTCTGAAGCCTCCCAGTGCTTCTGCGATGTCTTGCGTAGCACCTGCATAGCGGCTGCGTAGCACCTGCGTAGCTACTGCTCTGCTTCTCTGCGTTGTCCTGTTGCTGCTCCTCTGCCTCTTATTGACTCTTGGCTCTTGGAATCAAATCATTCCCTCAGCCAATACTACCCCTCACTATGTTAAATTCCTCTAGAAATTCTTAGCAAACCCGCCCTAAAATTCCAGATGTATTCCTCAGTTCTACCAAAATTGTGTGTCTTCAACTGACCCTCAAGCCTTTCTTTTATACTTTTTCGTTGAATCCTTCAACGGTCGAGATTAAATCATCTATCAATGATTGAGATTAAAAGACTGCTTGATTCATGTGACTTAAGACAATTTCAGCACGTGTTAATTAATTCACTTTAATTATTTTATTTTCCTAAGTTAGACTTAGGAAATCCATTAAAAATAATTAATTATTTGAATAACTTGAACACCAACTGAAATTTCTCAAATCGATTTTTGAGTTTTGTAGATCAAGTGTACTCTAGTCCCTCCACAAAATTTGGGAGCTAGAGCACAACTGATGCTACCCCAAATACACAAAATCTCAACATGTCCTTCATCATTGTGTTGTTGCTGCTCTCTCGTACTCTTGCCCATGACGCTGCCACCGCTACTGCCACATATGTACTGCAACTCCCTCTCAATCTGCTGCATCGTGCTGCCAACTGCTGCACTGCAACTCGGTGGCTGAGAGAAACAACTGAAACCCTCCTGCCCAATCTTTGACAGACAAGTCAGTTGGGCTACATCTACATCACTGAAGCTCCATAGGCTGTTGCTCCGTGTTGTCATCTGGAGGCTGCTGCAGCTCTGCACCACGTAAGCAAACCTCCTCTACGCTGAAGTCCCTACGCTGCTGCTGCGTTGCGCTATCCTCTTGAAGCCTCTACGCTGCTGCAACTCTCCAAAATTTTCTTAAAGTCCTCCACCATTCCATTTGCCCGTGGGTGATATGGTGTACTCTTCTGGTGATGCATTTGGAACTTCGTGGTCAATGCTTCAATAGTGTTGTTCAAGAAATGCGTACCTCTGTCCCTCATCAAGATCTTCGGGCAACCAAACCGTGACAAAATATGTTCAAAAATAAACTTTGCAGCTGAGTTTGCGCTGCAATTCTTCACTGGTATTGCCTCAACCCATCATGTGAGGTAATATGTCACACTAATAATGTACCACACACCTTGTTTTCTTCCTTGGTGGATCAATTGGTCCCACAAAGTCAATTGCCCATTTCTCAAATGCCTGCAAAGTGACTCGAGGATGCAGCGCCATTTCATCCCATAGGATCCTTGCATTTCTACATCAAAGAATCTCAAATCATTTTCAGAGGAAAGGTTTCAGATTAGCTTCAAAGATGCAACTTGGTCATTTCAGGAAAGATACTCGGTGCAAATTGCATTGGTATAGTTTCAATGTCATCACACTTCAACTACAGTGCTATTGCAGAAAGAAGTTTGGACAGGGATGATCTCAGTATGCTACCACAATGTTACTCGGTGCTATGATGCTATCTCATTCATAATAGCTCAGTGCTATGATGCTATCTCAATCATGATACCTCAGTGCTATGATGCTATCTCAATCATGATAACTCAGTGTTATCTCAGTCAATAAAATCAGTGCTACAAAACTCTGTGCTACCATAGTTAATGAGAATGTTTTGGTATAGGACCTCGGGGCTATCTTAGGAGAATGATCTTAGAAAGAATGTCTTAGTAATGAGGATGAAGTTTCGGTGCAATCAAAGGAAATCTCAGTGCTAACACAGTGAAGGGATGACTTGATGGAGGAAGTCTATAGTCTAAGGGTCTTGGTTGTCTTATCTTAAATCTACTGAAGGAAGAATTTTCACTGGATTTACCTCAAAGAGTGGGGTTTTGCCTTGGTAGTGTGCCTACATCTTGTGTCTTCTTCTATTTGTTCATTAGCATTACTCCTGATGATAAGAAAAGATAAATTGAAAAAACAAATGATAATAACAAAACATCACAATATAATGTCATAATAAATGAAATTGATTAATTTCTAAGTCACCTGATACGGGGATACGGGGATTCGAGAATCGGATTCGGGATATGGTGACCCCCAGAATAGGACACTTCCGGGATACGATACGTTATATTATTTTATTATATATATATATATTAAAAATTAGATATTTTTTACACAAATTCTTACAAATTCATTGATTCAAACATGGATTTAATATCTTAGATACTCATACATGATACATTGAAATTTGATACATTGATACATCATACAATTGCCAAATTTACTCAGAAAGACAAGATAGTAAGATACTGTAGTTTTCTCATTAAGTCATCAGAATCAAATGTGTTACATCAGTACACTGCCAATGGCAAATAGAAATAGAAAATACAAAAAAACTACAGTCTCCAAGACTACAAGCCTAAAGCCTCAATGAGTCAGAGTCAATGAGTCATCAATCCTCATCATCATAATCAACATCACTGTCCTCATCTCGATCATCATGCTCACCACTGCTCTCCTCTGGCTCTGATGCATCCTCCTCCTCTGTCATCTCTGCATCTGCTGGTGTGGAGGATGATGCCTCTACTCTATCATCATCAAATGTGACAGGCTCTAGCACTGGCCCATTGAGATCCAAGTTGGCCAATGCCAACTCAACATTGCTGTCCAGACCCATATCATTGGGAAAGACATCCCACATCTTTGTCTTTCCCTTCAACCAATTCTCCCTCTGCCTGCACATGAGACGAAGGTTGGTGTGCACTTACCGGATGCTCGAATCTTTTCGAAAGAACTCCCTTTCTCCTTGCTAACCCTTTCTTCTTGCAAACCCTTGCTCCTTGCTCACTTCACAATCACAAAACGGCGAGAAAGAATGTCAAATTCGGTTTTTTATAACCAAAAATCACACTTTTTGAAATGGAGAATCTGGCTGTACGAGATTCGGCCGTATTCGTACAGGGTACGGTTGGGATTCGCCGTACCCTGTACGGATACGGCCAAATCCCAAGAATCCGGTACGAATCCTGGAGAATCGTATCCGATTCGCTAGATTCGGGATTCGAAGGCCCTGGGGGACGAATCCGGTTTCTTAGATTAACTGCGATCTCCTTAATTTCTCTAACACATATGTCACAAAACAACATCACTAGCTCTCCCTTTAAATGTGTACTTTGAGCCGTTGTCTTAATTAGTGGTATTGATGGATATATATATATAGCATGATATAGAACAATGTTTACTTAGTGTGCATGGTTATGATTAGATTCATCTTTGATGAGAAATATTTTGTATTGGTCTTATTTTAATGCAATGTTTATTTGGTTTAGATGGAGGCAGGAGGATATGGAACAAAGACATGTTGAAAACGCTCGATATCTTTGGACAAGGTAGATTGTATGCATTTCAACATTAAAGCTGCTAAATTTCGCTCTTGCTTTGTTCTGTAACAATTTCTTTGACATATATGCACTCTCCTAGAACTGTTGTAATTTATTATCCATTTACTACACCAACCCAAGAGGATTGAAGACGATGAATTAATTTAAAGAGTTTCCAAAGAAGTCTTGCTTGAAAAATAAGTGGCTTTTCATAAACTAGTGATAAATTTTGGCTAAGAACTTGGTTTAAACAAGTAATCTGGTTTGCTTTTATAGACCACAAACAATTTCTTATTTTTAATTTCTAGCGAAGACTAAACATGAGTAATTTTCTTGTTTTTGCATTATAAAAAGAAAAGTAAAAATCCATTACATCAATTATTTGGGTTAAGATAGCACTATACGAGATACAAATTACAATAGCTAACTCACCCTAAATCCTGACTTGCCATCATTACAAATGACTTTCTACGTGAGGCCTTTTCATTCCTAAACATTCTTTCTCCCCGTTAATGCCTCTTCATTCTTGCTATTCTTGCTTTTCCACTTTTTCCCTTTCAATTCATAGACAAGCATCTATCTATCTATCTATCTATATTTGTTCTGGAGATCATCCTTGGTCACAGGGGTCCTCCTTTTTGTCCTAATTTCTTCCTGAAACATTGTGTTTGCCCTGATTACCTTTTGGCATACTCTTCTCCTTAGAAAGGCTATTCATCCCAGACATTGACTACCATTCATGGGTCTATGGTGCCACCTCCCTCTATGTCTTATTGGATCATTGTTTCCTTCCCTCCTACTTGTTGCCACCTATTTATCTGTGGGACATTAAGAGAGATATCCAGACTTTGAGCACTAGTAGAGCAGCAGACAGGGAAGATATTCAAGCTGAATTTCTCAAATATAGTATTGACCTTATCATGGAAACAATGTCTGGTGATTTTTGCAGATATCTAAAATCATATCCATCTACATGTTTCAGACACGGATTTAGGCATTATTCTTCATGTCCACTTGTGATGCATGCTAATTTTAAGGATGAATACATTGTAAGTATTTCTTTTGGTAGCAGATTTGTGGAAAAAAATCGGAGGGATGTTGAAGAAAAGTCGGAGCAACTAAAGGCTATCTCCAACCTTGCTGCACTCTTTGCAGGATTTGCAGTGGTTACGTTGACCCAGTTTTCATTTCAGCAAAATGAGGTGTCTATTGTAAGTTTGATAACATACCATATAATGCTGGATATAGTATTATTGAATTATTCTTTCCAATCCTGCAGGTGGAGGGAACTGATGTAGGAAATGTCTGTTTTCCATTCTCATTATATGACTTTTCTTTGTTCTCTTGAGGTTCTGTTGGTTTCTTTTGTGACACGTCAAATATGTTGAATTCATTTTCCCTACAAGAATTAAGAACTAGGTACAAGTGCCACACCCAGGTTTTAGGTGCCACCTAATGGTTATGAAATGAAACGATGGAATCCATTGAGCTAGTAAAAGACAATTAACTTTGTCTCTTTTAACATGTTAGTTAATCATTAACAAAGTTCCAGCATTCCATGGGATGTGTCCCCTGTGCTCCCTATGCTACCCAGATTCAGGGACTTCATTGGGGACTTCCCTTGCCATCCCCATTATTCCCCTTGTATTTGGGCACTTCACTGTAGATGACCCTTGCACAAATGGGTACTTGGGGGTGCTCTATGATTTTTCCTAGTGGGGTGCATCCTCATAAAAACACAAAACTAGAAAAATGATCTCTTTTTGCTTTCAAGCAAGATTTGGGTATGACTACCCTCACCTTGTCTTTTGTATTCTATATGTTATATAACCCTCCCAAACCCTAACTTTTTTCATTCTCACCTATAACACACTAGTTGTGGAAATTTTGCAAATTTGGAAATTAATGCAGATCCAAAAATTTCATCTCAACCTTTACGTTTCCTGGATCTATTTTCAGTGAATTTTCAACATTAGGGCTAAATCTGAAATATTAATTAGAGCAACAATATTTCACTTCTGTCCAATCCACTTCACTAAACAACCCAAGGAAATAAATAACAATTAAGTGTTCTTCAATACCACAAAATTACAGCCCTTGGGGCACACTTTTCAAGCATACTGCAGATCTGAAATATCTTATTACAGCAGATTATCACAGCAGTAAATATACTCCTTTACCTTCTAGATCTGTATTAAATTTGTTGAAAATGGTTGTTATTGATGTCAAAGGCTGTCCAAATGAAAGAGAAAGTTACATAGTCAAATCGTATATTTTGATACCTTTCCAATGATATATGGCATGTCTTCTGGAAATATTATTTTTGGATTTTTGATGCACCATTCAGATACCCTATCTTTGAATGCATTCTAACTCCAATTACCTGGCTCCAATGGGAGCATAGTATATATGGTTGGAAATCTTATTCTGAGACCTTTCCAATGGTATATGTCACCCTCTCTAACAACTCATGATTGAGGAGAAATGATCTTTTGAATATTCATTATCCATTTTGCTATCTGCACAAGTTAGCCCAGCCAGTGGACAAGTCAGCCTAGTCTATTTCCCAATTGCACTATAAATAGGTGTATGAAGGAGCATTTCTAGCCACTCGCTTAAGCCAATTCAGGGCTTTCTAAGCAAGCAACAAAGCAGTTCTGAGGTTCATATCTCATGAACCAAGTGAAGTGAAGCCAAGTTGGAGAGGTTTTCTATGGGAAGGGTTTTTGGCACTCTTTGGGTAAGTTTTTGGTCCTGGTTAAAGGAAAGTTGCAGAGCTGTTCTAGAGGCCAAGTTTCAGCCTTGTTGAAGGTGATTTTTAGCCATATTGAAGGCCGAACTTCAGTCTTGTTGAGGCCGAGTTTCTGGTCTATTCTGGGGGCTGAATTCTAGTGTTTGAAGGCTGAGTCCAGGCCTAATTTGAGGTCCAAATTTTGGTCCATTGAAGGTCAAGTTCAGGTCTGGTTTGAAGGCTGATTTCTGGTGTTTTGAAGGCCAAGTTCAAGTCTAGTTTGTGGCCAAAGTTGCAGTCTTGTTATAAACCAAGTTCTGGTTTGATTTTTGAGGTGGCGGAGCTCTATTGGAGAACTGTTGCAGGGATCTTTGGAGGCCAGTCTGGTTGGCTAAGGAAATGTTAAGGGAGCTGTTAGCTGATGTATTAGTGATGCTAAACTGATGATAGGACCAAGCCCTATTGTGGACAGAGGTGTAGTGAGAATAGGGCTATTGTGGACAACTTTTTTGGTAGGCTTGTGGGTTGCATAAGGTGAATGTTTAGTGCAAAGGTTGATACACCGTAGGAAGCAGGCCTTCAAGGTTGTAAAGGCATGTTTGGTTCCAAGTGCATTGAAAAGCCCTATGTAGCAATAAGAAAACTACAGTGCTGAGTGCAAGATTCCAAGTGGGAAAACCTTCTCTTTGAACATATAATAATCCTAAGCAGTGACAACTGACTAGTGAACAACAAGAGTTGAGGAAGTTGAAGTGCCAAATGGGAAAGCCTCTTTTTGATCAAATACATAGAATTGACATGTAAGCTATCAAGTCTAAAGAGACAAGTCAAGAAGCCTAGTTGAAGAGTAGAAAGTTAAGGTGTAAAGGTCAAGTGGATGTGATCAAGCTTGAAGGCACAAACTTGAGGGTTGCATAGTTAGATGACAACTCACTGAATAATTTGTTCAGGACCAACAATTACTGATGACAGATCCAAAGAACAACTTGAAGATGTAGGTTGGTGACTACAATATGTTGAGTTGGTGCTCAATTGGGAGGGATTGGTGTCCCCTGTAGGTTGGGGCCTACGAAAGTTGTAAGTTGGTGCTTACTTTGTACAAGGAAGTTTACAAAATATCTACAAAGAAAAATTGTATAAGTATCAAATGTTTTAAAAGATAAAAATAGTTAAAAGTAATGAAATACTGATTCATCTCCTCCTCGGTATTTCCAACAATTGGTATTAGAGCAGGTTCCTTCAAACATAGCCTCTCATTTGGAAGGTAGACCTCGGAAACACATATGTAAAGAAAACACATATTGTCTAAATAAATTATTTGCTTTGACTTATGATAAATCGATGACCAACTAAAACCTTGATGCTTATGAGCAATTAATTTGCATGTAAAATAAATTGCAACTCAAGATTTGTATTCAAAACAGCCTTGCGAAAGGAACTCTTAAATTTGAGAAAATGAAAGAAAACTTGCTTGACATGGAAGTAAAAGTATTTGCTTTGACTTGTGATAAATCGATGACCAACTAAAAGCTTGATGCTTATGAGCAATTAATTTGCATGTAAAATAAATTGCAACTCAAGATTTGTATTCAAAATAGCCCTGTGAAAGGAGCTCTTAAATTTGAGAAAATGAAAGAAAACTTGCTTGACATGGAAGTAAAAGTATTTGCTTTGACTTATGATAAATCGATGACCAACTAAAAGCTTGATGCTTATGAGCAATTGATTTGCATGTAAAATAAATTGCAACTCAAGATTTGTATTCAAAATAGCCTTGCGAAAGGAATTCAAATTTGAGAAAATGAAAGAAAACTTGCTTGACATGTAAGTAAATGATTGTCTTGAAATACACAATACTTCGAATATGTTTCAAAATGGAAATATTGCACATCCATAAAGCATAGATGATTTAGACAATAGCTAAGCCAAGTATATCAAAGTTTGCTAAAACAAAATAATGAAGAAGTTTGCACAAAATGAAAATAAATTGCTTTGCAAAAATGGAAATGTAACTTGAAATTTGTAGCAACTATGATGAGAAATGCAAACTTAAAATTTGTGAAGCAAACTTGGGGAAAAAGAAATGTGATTTGTGTTACTTCCCAATTAGAGCATGCATATGTGATGTGAAAGAAAATGGAAATGTCAAGCCATGCTTGATCTTGTAGAGCCATTTCGAGGTGACAAGTGCTTTGTCCTCTGGTCTTGGAACCACATCCCAAACATCATTCTTCAATATGGACTCATACTCTTCATGCATAGCATCCTTCCAGACTTGATGCTTTACGGCTTCCTCAAAAGATCCAGGCTTAGATTGTACAATAGTACTCATGGCTGCTAGATACCCTTGGTATCTATTTGGCTTCTTGCTTTCAAGGAATGTCCCCCTTGGGGCCATATGTCCCTCGGCATCCTCGAGAATGTCCCTGAGCCATGATGGTCTCTTCCCCAGTGAAGGAGGTGGATCAATCGGGTCCATCGGTCCTTCAGCATCGGGCATGGTCTCATCCTTCGATTCTTCTTGATTTCCAGGCCTTGCTTCATGATATTCCTCAGATCTCGGAAGATTGACTACTTTCCTCAGGGAAGCATCTTCGTCAAAGGTGACATCGTGGCATATCTCCACTTCCTTTTGACCAGACACAGACTCTATAGGCCTTCGAAGTTTCGCTGTAGCCCACAAACATTCCCTTCTTCCCAAAAGCATCCAGCTTGCTCCTCTTCTCTTTCGGCACATGAAAAGAAACAGGACATCCAAAAACTCTAAAATGTGAGACGTCAGGTTTCTTACCAGTGAAAACCTCTTCGGAAGTTTTGGAGTCCAGAGCGGAATGCGGGCATCAGTTTTGTATGTACACAACAGTGTTCGCAACTTCTCCCCACAGAAACTTCGGTAAACCCTGGTCACATAGCATGGCACGGGCAGCTTCCACAATTGTCTTGTTCTTTCTTTCAGCAACACCACTTTGCTCGGGAGTATAGACAGTGTTGGTCTCCCTCTTGATACCAGCTTCTCTGCAAAAATTCTTGAACTCGTTTGTCTCATATTCAGTGCCATTATCGGTCTTCAATATCTTGATCTTCTTCCCTGTCAAATTTTCCACCAAGGCTTTGAAGGTACGAAACCACATGAAAGCCTCATCCATCTTCTTCAAGAAGTATATCCAGGTTTTGTGAGAGAAGTCATCTATGAATGTCATATAATAAGAACATCCTCCCAAGGATGTCACGGGCAGCATCCCAGACAGATCAGAATGTAGCAATTGCAAGACATCAGATGTCTTTGAGACATTTGAGGGGAAAGGTCCCCTTGTATGCTTTCCTTCGGCACAACCCTGACATACACCTTCATGATTATTTGAAAACTCAGGCATCTCCGTTACCACCTTCCTTGCTTCGGGAAGGGCCTTGTAGTGAAGGTGTCCAAACCTTCGGTGCCATAGTTCAGTCTGTCGAATAGTATCACACGTCATCGCTCCCAGTGGACTTCTTCCAACCTGATAGAGTGTATCAACTCTAAACCCAATTGTGATAGCTTCCTTGAAGCTCTTCTTCCAGATGCGCACCTTCCCATCAATGAATGCCACATTGAAACCTTTGTCTTCGATGGCCTATATAGACACAAGGTTCTTCTTCAAATTAGGTACATAGAGTGCATCTTGTAAGCGGAGGACTTGACCTTGAGATAAGTGGAGGGTCACAGTCCCTATCCCTTTCACAGGATATGTGGTGTTATCTCCAAGGATAATTTCCAGATTAGTATCCTTCTCAACCATATCAAAAAGTGCTTCCTTGAACCCAGTGATGTGCCTTGAGGCACCACTATCTATCAACCAGACATCCATAGTGTCGGGTGGAGATGCAACAGAGAGGGCAGATACAAGAATGAATTCATTTCTTTTATCAACAACATTTGATTCCTCATACCTGGAGTTTCTCGATCTTTTGAAAGGTTGACCATTTCCGCTAGAGGGAGCTTTTCTCTTTCCCTTGAACCTGTTGTTCCTTTGATTACCATTCCTCCGGTTGTTGTTATTGTCATCATCATCAGGAGAATCCTTCTTGAAAGGGAATTCTCTAGCATAATGACCTGGCCTATGAAAAGTGTAACACTTGCCCTTATTTCCTTGGGCCCTTGCTCTTCCTTTGTTCTTTGGACCACCAAAGTTCTTTCTAGAATGAGTAGCGTAGACAACATTTCCTTCATTTTCATACTTCTTCATTCTTGTCTCTTCTTGTACGCATCTTGATAGTACTTCGTCAAAGTCAAGTATCACATTGTTATTGAGAATAGTGGTGTTGAACACATGCCATTTGGATGAGAGCCCTCCAAGTGTGGTGAGTACCATCTCTCGATCAACTATTGTCTCCCCAATAGCCAACAGATTGTTCCTGATCTCGGTCAGCTTCAAAAAATATGATTGAATAGACTCATCCCTGCCTTTCTTCAAATTATTCAATTGATTCTTGAAAAATAGGACTTGATTCACATTGTTGGCCTTATCATACATCTCTTTGGATGTGCTTAGCTCAGAGATGTAGGTAACCAGACTCTTGTGAATTGAGTCCCTGATCACCAGCTTTGCTTTGATCTCCCCCTTCTTATACTTTGTTTTGGCAGCAGCAGTAGCAATCGATGGAGGCTCTTGGATTTTACCCTGCACATAGTCCATGACATCTTGGTCTTCCAAGTTAATATCCAATGTCATCTTCCGAGCATGGAAGTCATCCTTCCCAATCAATTTGTCATTAGCCTTGAAGCCATTGTAGTTTGAGGAACCCATCCTCTTCTTCGGTGATTGCTACAAATTAGGGCTTTGTGTTCACCTCAGCTCTGATACCATGAAAATTTATGTAGATGTTCTATGCTTGATGCAACTTTACTTTTTCTTCAATATTAGACAGCAATCAGATAAACAATAAAGTAAAATGTTGATAGAACATACCAGTAGATCGACAGAAGACAAGCCCAAAATATATGTGTGTTGGTGCGTTACGGTGGTCAATAGGATGCTTCAACCAACAAAGTCTCAATATGGTCAGCCAACCAACAATGTTACACAACCCTCTAGGATAGCCAAACGGTCAACTCAAAAGTCACCCCAAAAAGTCAATGGTCAACACAAACAGTAGCAGCAGCTAGGTCAACGCTGAAAAGTCAAAGTCAATGTTTTGCCTCGGGAATAGTGCCAGAAAATGCAGATCTGGAAAATCGAAATTTTGGGAGTTTTGGGTTGATTTATCCTTGCATTGACCAAAGTCAACGCAAGTCAAAGTTTGCTGTAGAAACCCTAGACCGAAATTAGAAATGTGTTGCTGCTGGAAATTTCCCACGTGTGGAGAGAAAAGCCACCAAGGACATTGAACCAATCAGATGAGGAGAGAGAAATGTGTGAGGATGAGATTAGTGAAAATGTCCTCCAACATTGACCAATATATATCCATCAGTGAGGGTGTGTGACACAATTGTTGGGGCACAAAACCCTAAGGCCGACCTGCACATATCTTGAATAAATTCAAAATAAATGTTTTGCTCATCGGATCAAGATGATCTTTAGATCGATTTTGCACCTCTCCGAAAGAGGAACCTAATAAAAATATTGGTATCTTCATCTGAGCATCACAACATGGAGTTTGGACCTAGTTGTCGAAAATTAACAAAATGATAAGAAGTAGAAGTAGAGTTTAAAAACTCTGTTGAACTGATGATATCTGATGGTACAAGTGTCCTTTGGTTCATCCTTGGGCATGGAGTTTTCATATAATCATCAAGTGCCACTCTAGTGGTCAACATTTGGCTCCATATGGAGATGCATGCTAGATATGAAGTGATAGTGTGCAAGAACTTGGAATCTATATCCACTGACCAAAGATATATATTCGCAGTATCCATTCAAAGTATTATCAAACAAAATCAAGTACAAAAATGGAAATTTTACTCTAAGAGCATAATTTATTCACGAAATAAATCTACGTAAACAAAATTTACAAGGGATAAGGTTAGAAATATGATACAAAAAGATGCCCCATGGCCTCAGATGTCCTCAATGAAGTTCATGTTGAGAACTTGCCTACTCTCAGGCAGATCCATGGGTTTCTTTTCTGATTTGCCTTGTCCAATTCTGAATATCTTAGGACTTTGATCCGTCCAAACACTGTGTTTTACCTGGTCATTAGATTTACCAAATCCTTTCCTCTTTTTTCTTTTCTTCTTAATGGATTGTGATGTTGATGTTGATGAAATCAAACTAGACCTTTATGCTCGATCTTAAAGATGGTCAGATGGGAAATTTGAAGTATCCAAGACTTCTTTGACCTGCCTTTCTCCATTTTGCGTCTGCTCTGACATGTGTGATGGATCAATCTCATAAGTATATACTTGATTCCCCTCAGTTTCCTTTCTATCTAGGTCACCTTCAATTAGTCATTTTTCAATGGAATAAATTCTCTCCTCATAATGAGATGAAGCTTGCTTTAGAGGATGGGGAGGCTTATGATTTGTTTCTTTGTCCTTAACCCATTCATCATCTGCCCTAAGCTGGAATTTCTGTACCTGTAATCTTTCCATTTCCTCCAATTTTTTCTGAAAAATGATTTGATTAGCCTTCATAACATTTATTTCCTTAACATGATTTGTTTCCATGGTGCTGATTAATTGCAATTGTTTTTCTTCCATGGTGAGCAACCTATTTTGAATAGAGGTCATCTGATTAGAATGATTGACCTCCATGGCCTTTATTGCGTGTGCGTGATTTACTATTAATCTTGTTTGATTGAGTTCCATGTTTTTAATGAGTTGAGCTTGGTTGAGTTGCATATCCTTAATCATTTGAGTCAACTCCCTGATGAGATCCCTATCATTCCCATTTGCTTGAGTTTTCGCTTTGATCTTTCTTTCATTTCCATATTTTTCTTCAAAGGCATCAATGATTGATTCTAGAGAATCACAACTGTTAGCAGATAAGTCTATGAACCAATCCAAAGCATCGCCATCTAATGAAAAGATGAAAAGTTTCATTTTAACGTCCTCATGGTTAATGTCATGGCACCATTTGCTCACACAAAGGTGGAAATTGCTAAGGTGAGTTGCGGTGGTAATGGCATTGTCACTTAGAAAACTAGGCAACTCATCAACAACCTCAATGGCATCATCCGTAATAAAATTTGGATAGTGTGGAATGTTAGTAAAATCACAAGGGGCGAACAGATCATTCATGATGTCATGCTCACTTGACCCTTGTTGGCCACTAGAGTGGCACTTGATGATAATGAGAAGACTCCATGCCCAAGGATGACCTAGAGGAGACTTGTACCATCATATATCATCAGTTCAATAGAGTTTTTAAGCTCTACTTCGACTTCTCATCATCTTTCTCTTGTACCCAGATTCCACACCCTATGGGGAATTGTAATAAGTGATGCTAGTAATGATGAGTTTTAAGTCATTATTGAGTCTGTAACAGGCCTAGGTAGCTTGGGACCTTGCCAACAAGTGAGTATTACTCTGGGAGTTTTTTTTACTTGGTTAATTAACATCTCCCTACCAGGAGTTAATAATTAATTGAGTTTTTTCTTCAAATTTTACCCCAAAGCCGGAGTACGGCTTGAAGGTGAGGCCTTGGGTGATTTCTAGTGCCTAGAGTCAATGTATATTACCATACTAGATCACACAAAAATTTTCGTGGAATTTGGTTAGGTCTAGGTAGTGATTTTTTAATTTTTTAGATTTCTCGCAAGTCGAAAATAGCAATAAAAATTGTAATTGAATTGTAATAAGTGTTTCCTAGATAAGTTATATGGGGTATGAGTAATCAAAATTACATCCCTCACCCTCAAATTTTTACTATGACACTTTGAGGAGTTAAAAATGTGTTTTGAACCCTCAAAACCCATTTTTCCTAAGTTTAGTGGGAAATCTGACAATTAATTAAGCCAGAAATTAAATAAATGGAGAGAAATAAATATCCACACATGCTAAATGAGGTCGAAAATTATGGAGGAGTTGAAGCGAAGTCCCAAAGTGACGTGGACTCCTAAAATCAAGGAAAGGACATGTGCTCAAATAAAATTGAATTTCCGGCATTAAATGAGAGCCGCTTACTTGGAAATTCGAATTTGTGAAGTTAGTGCATATTTTGGAAGATTTGGGAGAATATTTGGTGGATATTTTTGTGGAAAATTGTTCCCACATGGGTTACCATCCATATACACTTGTCATTCCATCATAAAATTTGAATTTGGCACATAAGGGAAAAGAAAAATGATGTTCACTTGCCAGAATTCGATTTTTACACTTGGCAATGGAGCTCCACATATCAAATTCGAATTTGCCTTGAGATCTCCTTCTTACCACTTGGCATATGGTTCTTCATTGAGATTTGCTCCCAAATTTCTATATAATGCAGCCATGAGCTCTCATATTGTATCATTGGATACAAGCTATTGTGCTTGCGGAAGCACTGCTACTTTGTACATTTTTCAAGAATATCAATAAAAAGACTTTGGGTGTTATTCCTTTGGAGCATGACGCATTTGGAGCTATTGGTATAATATTTTATATGCTTTGAGATATTTCATTTTCCATGTATTCTTGTGAATTTGCTAGTGCACAGCTATCTTGTATTAGCATTTGATTTGAAAGTAGGCTCTAAAAGTTGAAAGTTCTAGTTTATTTTCAAATAAATTTCTAGAAGTTTCAATTCATGGATTGCTTATCTAAATCTACATGGACTAATGTGTGACTTGATTATTGTATAAAAATTATTTTTGGATCAA
Source organism: Pinus albicaulis (assembly GCA_034641835.2). Lineage (NCBI taxonomy): Eukaryota > Viridiplantae > Streptophyta > Pinopsida > Pinales > Pinaceae > Pinus > Pinus albicaulis. Next base: position 226,674,432 of record CM076572.1, on the reverse strand, counting down.
GCGTGAAAGGAAGTCTTTGGGAGACCAACCCACTCTTGAAGCACCTTCAAAGGAACTTTCATTTGTTATTTGGATTTTCATGGTTTATCTTACGAAAAAATGTCTTGCAGGGATTCGTTTGGACATAGTTTGTATGCATGCAATCATTTAAAAATATTTTACTTGTCATTGTTCTTCATTGGATCATATTTTGCTATTTAAAGAGCTTAAGCATGGCTAGACAAAGAGGAGAGTTTACTCATCCTCTTTGGCTTAGCCCTTTGTAGATTATTGTGCAATATTTTGTGATTTTATTTGTCTACCACTTGGTTGGTTTTTTGTAGTCTTCATTTTCTAATTTGTTTTCTTGTAGCAACTTGTGGGATTTACCTTCAAGAAACTACTAACAAATTGTTGCAGGACCTTTGAGCTCTAATGTCAAACGAGGAGGACTCTCTCTTTTTCCTTTGGTCGTGGGCAGTTAAGGAGTGTAATATTCCTAATTAGCACCGCTAATTGGAATATTTGATTTTTGTATAGTTTTGCCGACTATAGTTAATTAATTAATAAAAGTGAGAAAAGGGGTCTAACTCACTTAAATAAAATAAAGTGTTTCCCTAGTAGAGGCAACGTTGTAACTTAAAGGGGAAAGCCTTGAGGTCCACACACATGAGAGAGAGCCTCACCGCAGAACTCTAAGAATCGCTAAGCAGTCCCAAGGAGGAACTCCAGAGACGCGATTGGGGTTTGAGGAGCAGCACTATAAAAGGTGGGGGTTTCACTCCATTTGTTATTATTGATATGTTATTGATATTGAGAGCTGAACTTCGTCAGCTTGTTACCTTGGGTTGTTTGGTGATGCCGCAACAACATTTAGTGCGAAGCCGTGTCTCCCGGTCGGAGAATCTCACCCTTAACTCGAGGAGACTTCGAGTGCCTGCTCGAGCAAGGTTTTTCCTTCAGTTCCAGTTGGTGGTTTGCAGTGGTTTCTGGTGGACGTTTTGCAGAGGAGCTTCCCTTTTGAGTGACTGCGCAGTCTAGGAGAGAGGACGCAGTTTCAGTTGAGGAGGACGCAGTCTTTGTTGAGCAGCTTTGTTGGGTGGTTATTTGGCAGTGGTTTCAGCGTTTTTCAGCCTGGAGGAGGTTGCCATTTCAGCCGGAGGTTTTGCAGGAGGATTCAGGCCCTTTCCTCAGCGTGTTTCTTGAACGCCTGCCCGGCGTTACGGAAGCACGGCGTTTTTGTAGGAAGGGTTGCGAGAGTGATTTTGGAGGTGGTGCGTTTGGTATATGGTTTCGAGTTTTTGTCTAGGAGCGACGGTATAGGTAATCTGTGGGTGCAACTCATTAGCGAGATCGGCCCACAACCGATTCATTTCGGCCCGGCGATTTACGACGATTTCTTCCGGTACAGGATACGGTTACGCGCATTATTTCCTATTTTTACGAGAAGATTCTTCACTTGCCTAGAGCAAGGATAGGTGCACTCATTCTGATTATCTTTGTACCCATATACACATATTCTCAGATTAATAAAATGGCTTAGCGTTCTGGCATTTTATGTGTATTTGTTCCATATTCTAGTTCCGGCATTTTGTTCTATATAGCTGCTTGTTGTTTTTCTGTGTATTACTGTCTATTTCCCGTTGGGGATATTACAGTGGTATCAGAGCATAGATCTGGCTCAGCCTGTGGTCTATGACATCGGGAAAGAGATCATACAGAGGGTTGCTGGAATTTTGGAGAGCAATAGCAGTTGCAGTACCAAAAACACAATTGGAAAAAGGGCCAAAATATAAAGGGTCAAATTTTGAAGTTTGGAATTAGAAGAAACGTTTTCTGGGTTTTTCAGGGTTTTGGGCAAGGATCACCTTCCCAAATTCCGGGAATTTTCTGAGTAGTTTTCAGTGGGTAAATCGGAGGTCGAAGTTAAGCAGCAGTATGGTTTTGCAGCAGCCGTGCAATTTTCATGGTGAACTTTTATTGAACACACATAACGAAAGAGCGGAAACAAATGGCAGACACAGATAAAAAACTGGATGCAATCCTCCATCACATGCAAAATATGTCACAGAGGCTCGCAGCCGTAGAGGTAGCACAGAGAGAAACCCCTAGGGTTTTCCAGGTCGGTGAAGGATCAGGCACATCCCACCATTTGCGGGAGCATGATGCCACTCAGCATATGGCATCGCATACACCCAAACGCCCTACCATGCCTACCTTCTTGCCAGATGACGCAGGGACAGCAGCACAGCGAGATGGATCCGGCTCGGATGGCTGTCATTTTTGCAGAGTACCAGGCTTTCGGACCAGCGCTCATGGAGGCTCTCTCGTTCAGAAAATATGTCCAGATCCAGTATGGCATTAGACTCCATGATCATCACCAGGGGCACCAGCATCATCATGGTGGAGACTACTGTGACTAGTAGAGATTATGTTCGACTCCGGTCGTGATAGTAGACCTCACAACTTTCACCAGAGGGGAACAAGCACTCACGCAGTGAGGGCTTTACAGGCGCACGGTGGGCCCAGTTCCGTGCGGAACGTTTCGGCGGGTCGTCCGGGCGCTCGAGAAAAAGCTTGGGTGGACAAGTTGCCGACCTCTTTCGACTTAGCCAACGTATCGGAGAAAACCATTAAAATGGTTACCTCGCACTTGGAGGATGAGGACACACGGAGATTGCGGGGAGTTGGGGAATACACCTGGTGTGAAGCACGAGACTCACCATCATTAGAGACTTCCTTGACCGGGCCGGTTGATATCGTAGTGGAGGAGGTAGAGCCTACCCCGATAGAGCCATCCACTGAGGTGATGACTGGAGCCATGTCGGAGTCTTCGGGTGGTAGCGACACACGACAGATGGGTGGTGCTCCCGGAAAGTATATCCTATCGGTGAGGCTCTAGGGAATACGGAGAGTGATAGATGATGGTCGCAGAACGGCGGTATCTGCTCCCGGCTTCGGACGGACCTTCGAGTTTTGAGAGAAGGCCACGTCGATTTTGTCGGCCATTTTGTTACGAGACCGGGGGAGGGCGGAGGGTATGAAGGCGACTTGTGCCAATCGGCGGCCAAGTTGGCCTGCATTGGGGAACGACTGGATTCCCTGATGGTACAATCAGAGGGCACATTGGAGCATCAGATCATTCCCCTTCAGGCATGCATGGATGGGACTAGCAGTGTTGTTGGGTCATCTCTTCCCGTTGGAGAGAGAGAGGCAGAGCCACCTAGTCAGATCTCATATGTTGACTTGGATAGCGGTATGAGACGATCAGAGTTGCACAGGGTACAGCATCCATATGTTGAGGTTGGATGGAGAGAGATTGAGTTGGTACTCGGTGGAGCGAGCTATGGAGATGCTGACGGATCTGAGTGTAGCTCAGCAGGAGTTTCTATGCATGGGGATTACAGGAACCCCAGATTGGCATTGGGATTTAGGTGGGATCACCTATCGTTTCCCAGGCAGGTCGGCTGACCATGTCTTGGAGAGTGCAGTTGGCCTAGTAGTAGAGCATGTGCGGTTTCGGTCAGCTCCAGTGGCCAACCAGTTTATGGGCAGACTCCCTAGGTTGTCTTGGCATGACATTCATACATGGGATCACGGGGTGGTCAGCACACCTTGGCAGGAGCTTGTCGGAGGAGGTGGCATTGGCAGGCCACCAGATGGCACCTTGTATGGGGCCAAGGATTCTTCACCTTTGTGTGGGGGACAGAGGACGCAGCGGAGCCGAGCAGTGGTGGTAACACTACTGACCCATAGGGAGATTCACTTCTCGGACCCCTCGAGGAGGATTTGCAGTGATGATCCATTTGTCGGCGGGTATAGTGATGCGACGGTGGACATAACGATACCGATTGGTGGTAGTCTGATACGTAGAGGCACAGCTCTAGGACATCACATCCATGGATGTGTGGGAGCCTCTAGCATTGAGCGGTGGATGGCCGGTGGACATGGAGTAGCATGGTGGTGTACCATAGTGTGTGGGACTGCATTGTGGAGTAGGAGTATCCTACATCACATTGAGAGCATGCGGAGAGTGACCGATGCCTGGACACAGTCAGGGCACGAGACAGTACAGGGTGCTACAGCAGTAGCACATGGTATCCAGCAGCATACCGAGGTATGCCTCAGTGTGCAGTGGCATGTTGAGGAGTATATGGATGATCAGTGGTGTGCGAGGGCATACGGTGCTGCACAGCAGGGTCTTAGAGCATTGCTTCCAGAGAGACTCATGGACAGGGACATCAGGCTTACCTTTGGTAGTAGTTCACCCAGGATCGATGGAGAGACAAAGGAGCGATACTTGGCGGTATCTGTGGGGACTCACACACCTGACTCGCTTCGACATCACTCACAGGTACAGTTGATTATGTTTTCGATCTTTGGCACTTTGGGCGTGAGCAGCAGGATATGCGAGGTTCACCCAAGATATTTGGATGACACTCAGTACACTAGACGAGAGACTTCTCAGCAGTGGCACTGGGTTGGTGTGCTAGTTGACAGCCACAGGTTGGGGGATGAGATGATTCTTTGCAGAGGTGGTGCATCAGTCATCACTGAGCCTACGCTTGGGGAGCAGGTCATGAGGGAGACATGCATCATTCTTTCCTCAGGGCATGTCGAGATCATGCATGAGCAGAGGATACGGGGTACAGCAGAGGTAGTATCCCAGTATGTGTCTGGGCTCCAGACACTGTATCGACACGTTGTCGAGAGGGTGGATGGCATGTTCGATGCGGATGAGATGGCGGAGGTAGAACAGGAGGGCATTCCTTCTGTATGCCAGGGTGAGGACTCCTTTTCACATGAGTCCATAGGATCAGTTGAGGTCGCTTCTGGGGAGCGAGGGCAGTCATGCATGGATGGTGACAGTAGACCGGAGCTATATTCTATTGTCCAGGGTGAGCAGTCATGGGACTCTGCGAGAGATACTCTGGGTGAAGAGTCACTTGTGACAATTCAGCTAGAGCAGCAGGTGATGGAGCCTGAGTCGACAGAGGAGGGCACTACTCACATCGGGCATGATATTCCTTTGAGAGAGAACCAGATGGGCACTCACATCGAGTCTGTGGTGGAGATGCAACTAACCGCAGGGTCAGTCATTGAGGAGGAGCAGTCAGTTGCATTGACATCGAGTACCGTGACAGCAGCTACAGATCCATATCCTCTGGAGATGTTGGAGGTAGATGTGATAGTTTGGCAGTGGGAGATGATTACGGGTTGGCGGCAACCTTCCAGGCATGTCCCACATGCAGTTGTTGTTGCTACATCATATGCTTCCTCCAGGATGGACTGGCGGGAGATCATGAGTTGGTACCCTCTTGATGGTACGGTACTCTTCGTAGGGGGCGCAGCGGAGCAGGGGCCCTTAGACATAGTAGATGTTACAGGTCCCAGTTGGCAGGAGGGCACCGATTCTCATTACTTCAGGACTCTTTCCCAATGTCAGGAGAGCAGGATCAGCATGGGATCGAGTCAGGACGTGGATTGGAGAGAGGTGATGAGTTGGTATGCAGTTGGAGAGGCAGCATATGCAGTTACAGGTACATCACAGCAGGAGCCCGGGAGCATTGATGCTTATTGGTGGTCTTCACCTCTCAGAGCATTAGTCATAGCCAGAGGCAGTGCACAGTCCGAGCCGTGGGACTTGGGCGATTATTGGCCGCGGTGGCGATGGGGATTATTGGTTGGCTGGTACTGTGAGAGGTCACTTTGGGATCCTGGCATTGAGATACCCTTTCGTATCAGAGTAATGCAGGAGACAGAGAGGTTTCAGTGGGACCCAGGCATATTTTACAGTATCGGTGGGGAGCATCAGCTAGAGAGTAGGCTTGTTCAAGCATTGCTTGAGAACAAGCAATTTTTGCCGGATGAGGATGCCACTTGGGAGAGCGAGCAGACTTTACAGCATCCATCACTTCAGTTGCTTGAGGACAAGCAACGTTTTGCCGGGTGAGACTGTAATATTCCTAATTAGCACCGCTAATTGGAATATTTGATTTTTGTATAGTTTTGCTGACTATAGTTAATTAATAAATAAAAGTGAGAAAAGGGGTCTAACTCACTTAAATGAAATAAAGTGTTTCCCTAGTAGAGGCAACGTTGTAACTTAAAGGGGAAAGCCTTGGGGGTCCACACACACATGAGAGAGGCCTCACGTAAACTCCTAAGGTAACTGCGCAGGTCAAGGAGGAACTCAAGGACGCAGTTAGGGTTTTGAGGGAGCTAGCACTATAAAAGGTGGGGGTTTCACTCCATTTGGTATTATTGATATGATATTGATATTGAGAGCTAGACTTCTGTCTACTTCAGCACGCCGGTTGTTTAGTCGGTCTGCAGCACTGTTTAGTGCAAACTGAGTGTCTTCGGTCGGAGATCTCACCCTTGGCTCCGGGGGACTTCGAGTGCCTGCTCGAGCAAGGTTTTTCCTTCAGTTCCAGTTGGTGGTTTGCAGTGGTTTCTGGTGGACGTTTTGCAGAGGAGCTGCCCTTTTGAGTGACTGCGCAGTCTAGGAGAGAGGACGCAGTTTCAGTTGAGGACGACGCAGTCTTTGTTGAGCAGCTTTGTTGGGTGGTTATTTGGCAGTGGTTTCAGCGTTTTTCAGCCTTGAGGAGGTTGCCATTTCAGCCGGAGGTTTTTCAGGAGGATTCAGGCCCTTTCCTCAGCGTGTTTCTTGGACTTACGCATTCTGGAAAGCACGACGTTTTTGTGGGAGGGTTTTGCGGGGGTGGGTTTCGGAGGTGGTCCGTTTGGTATATGGTTCTGGGTTTTATCCCGGAGAAGCGGCGGTATGAGTGATGCGCGTAGATTTTTAGCTCATTCGGAAGCGAGGGATCGACCCCTGGCCCGGTTCATTCCCGACGACGATTTACGGTTTCTTCCGGCGGTGGGGATACGATTCTGTACGCGGCCATTTCCTATTTTTGCGAGAAAATTCTTCACTTGCCTTGAGCAGAGATAGGTGCATTTATTACGATTATCATTGTCTCATTGTGTTCTCAGATAATAAAATGACTTCTTTTGTTAAACATTTCTGTGTGAGGGTTCCATATTCTGGTTCCGGCATTTGGTTCTATATATCTGTTTGTTGTATTTCTGTGTATTACTGGTTATTTCCCATTGGGGATATTACAAGGAGCTTCCTTGAGGAAGGCCGAGTTCCTTTTGTGGCTTCTTCTCTCTCTCTTGGTCATGAGCATTGATGAGGCTTAGCCTCTCTCCTTCACTTGTAAAAATCTGATTTTTATTGAGTCTTTATAGTGCAGAAATTTCTCATCAAGGATAAGTCTAAGACCTCAAGTTTCATTTGTAAAGGTTTTCCTTGAGCTTGTAGGAGGCTTCATAGTCTCTTACCTCTAACAACCAATAAAATTTGTGATTTTGGGAGTGTGGGTTTTACCCATTGGCATCCCAATCTCTCCACTTTTGGAGAGGACTTGTGGTGTGATTTGTTGATCCCTTTAAATTGCATGCATATCATTTAATTGGTCAATTAACACAACCATGTATTTCATTCATTTCACTAGCTATTCACTTTGATTTGCTACAAGTTTTAGGAGCATTTACTTTCATAGCAAATTCAATTTTTTTTAAATATGCAAGCATCTTTACTTGAGCTTATTTAGCTTGAAATCATACTTCAAATTTGCTTATGCTTCACCATTGAGCACACTCTACAATCTTAATCTTGATGCATCAAGTAAAACTACATTTTATTTCATGATAAGGAAACATATTTCAAGTTGAAGTTGAATTTTCATTTTTATGTTAATTTACTTTTAGATTTTACATGCCCCAAGCATCACTAAAATTTACCTCGAACTTAAGTTGGTTGAATAGAACCTTTAGGGACTCTCTACCTCTATGGACATCTCATTGTGAGATTCAAGTATTTGGGCGAGGGTGAGGTCTGAAGATTAGAGTTCAATTGTAACTTTGCTTTAGAATTAATTAATAAAATAAACCAAGAGCACTATCTCATCACATTTACTTGCAAATTTTTGAAATTTTTTGCTATCTTGATGGTTTAAAGTTTCACATGCAAATATTATCTCAAGAAGCACTTTGGATGCAAACATTTTAATTCCTTAAATTTTGCAACAAGTTTGATTCTATGGTACTTGGAAATTTGCTTACTTTTGCAACTTCATTGCATGTTGTCATTTTAATGCATTATGTTTATGGATGATTGATATATCTTGTTTCATTGGCAAATACTCTTATTTGGTGTTGCAAATTTAATTGCATGTTGTTATCTTGGTCTAACATTTGAGCTTTTCTATCATCTCTTTTACATTCTCCAAAGTAGAACACTAATTGTTTCCTTTTGAGCAAGATAGTTTCTCATGCTTTGATTCATAAATCTATTTATCTTAAAAGCATTTACAATATTTTGTGCTAACATTTTCTTGTTTCACGTTTTAGGATTATTTTTGTTTTTCATTTGAAAACATTTTACTTTATTTAAGCAAATACTTTTCATTTCAAAGAGCAATACTTTGAAGGCACTGGTTTTCATATGCTTTATGCTTATTTACATTATGTATTGATGGTTATTGTTCATATCACTTTTTGCTTATAAATCTTAAAAAGTAATCTATTTAACTCTAACAACTCTTCTAGAAACTCACATCTTTTAACTTAGTTTTCCATTTAGGGACCACCCCCATAGCTAACCTAGGAGATAGCTTGAATGGAGAGAATTGGGATTAGTGTGACAACCCCTTCTCTGAGTTCCTTGCCACCAACCACACCTTGTGGGGTTAAAGGCTTTTCCCACTAACTGTAGGTAGGTGTAGGCGGCAGGCGATAACATTTTTGGCGCCGTTGCCGGGGACAAGTCTTCTTGTACCTCGGAAAACGACTAACTTTTAGTTTTAGCATATTTGAATTTTAGATTTAGATTCTTGCTCAAGTCAATCTTAATTTTGCAAGAGTCTTTACTAGGAGAAATTCAAGTTGTCTAGTTAGATCCTCTCTTGATCCTGAAAGGGTTTTTAGAGAGAGGTTAAATAGACTTTCTCATAGTAGAGCTCTTGCTAGTCTTGGGCAAGAGGCTATTTTTGACATTCATTTGCTATTTCAGGAACAAGTTGAGACTGGCATCATGAATGATCTTTTTGTTCCTTGTAACTTTACTAACATTAATGACTATCTTCACAATATCCCTAACAAGGCTATTGAAAGGTTGCCTTCTTTTCAAGGTAACAATGCCATTAACGCTGCATCACATGTGAAGAACATTAATGTTTGCATCTTCAAGTGGTGTAACGTTGCTAACCATGAGGATGTAAAGATGAGGCTCTTTGTTCTCTCTTTAGAAGAGGATGTTCTTGATTGGTTCACTGAGCAACCTCCTAACTCGTATGATTTTTTACAAGCGATTGTTAATGCTTTCACGGGAAAGTATGGAGAGAGAAGAGAGATGTAATATTCCCAATTAACAACAACTAATTGGAAATATTAATTTTTGACTACTTTACTTTAATAAAGTTAAGTTAGAAATAAAGTGGGTGAAAGGGACACTTGGGATAAAAAGCATTTCCTAAAGTCACTTTGAGACATGATTATTTGGCAGCGTGGGGCATAGAGGACGAAGTGGCAGCATGGAGGAGATGTCAGCGTGGGCAGCGTGGGCCCAAGACAGCGCAGAGCTAGAGGGATAGCGTGGCTCAAGGAGACAGCGCAGTTTTGGTGGGGCCTAGGTGAGAGCAAGGCTCTCCAAGCATAAAAAGGAAGAGAGGCTCCTCATTTTTTCATTCTATTATGCATCTATGATATTTGTCTTTTGACATTGAACATGCTTTTGCTGTTGAGCAAAGTCTGCATGTGCTGTTCAGCACATCGGGTGTCTTCGTGCAAAGATCCCAACCTCAGCCCCGAGGGACTACGAGAGCCTGCTTGGGTGAGGAGTTCTATCCTTGATTTTCTGGAGAGAGTTGTAGCAACGACAGTTGAGATCATTCACTTGCATAGACAGCGCAGTCAGTGAGAGGGAGCATACATTTTTTGGAGGAGGAGATTCCGGATTGAGGGTTTATCAGGGAATTCAGCTCGGGAGAGTTGGAGAGGGGTTAGCACTTCCATATTCCATCATTTTGGTAGAGTTGGAGGCCATCTTTTGCAGCAGATCATTAAATTTCATCACTGGGATAACATTATACCTGAAGGGAGGTCATTTTCCGAGGTCATCCATTTCCAGAAAGCTCTCTAGGCTTTTCTAGGTATTTGGTGGAGAGCCCATTCCCAAAGTTTCACAATTTTCTGAGGTGGGTAGCAACCCCAAAGAGTTGATCTATTCCAGCATTAGCACCAGCACCAGCAGCTTTGGAGATAACACAGTCATTGGGGGAGTAGCCATTCTATGATATAGTCTGAGAGTATTTCTACGCTTGCCTAGTGCAAGCCAAGGTGCCATCATTTTGATCACTTTTGTATTCATTTTATCTTTCAGCACTTAATAAAATGGCTCAACGTTCTCCATGTTTTGTCTTGGTCATATGTTGTCTCTCTAGTTGCTGTAGTTTCTAGTTTATGTGCTTTATATTGCTGTTTATTTCTTTTCGGAATATTACAGTGGTATCAGAGCTCATAGACTTGGCTCAACTTGTGGAGCAGATTGTCTATGACACTAGCAAGAAAACCATACATCTGTTACCGGGGAAGAGAGTATAGAGACCAAGAGCGGAGGTTAGAGATCACTTTCAGGGAAGGTGATTGCATTCCAGTAGTGGACGCAGAAGAGGAGGAACTGATGGCGGAGGAAAGAGATGCCGGGAAGGCGTTCAGGGAACTTTTCCTCAAATCAGTGCGAGATTTATCAAGACGGATAGAAGAGATGGGGCAAAAGCTCACTGTAGAACCTAGACAACATGAAACCCCAAGAGGTTTCCATATCGGAGAGGGATCGAGCACATCCCATCATTTGCAGGAGCATCTCATACACCCCCACGTTCCACGATGCCCACATTTCTTGCCATAGACACTGGGGTAGGAGCATAGCAGGATCCAGAACTGGCTCACATGGGGGATTACTTTGCCGAGTATCAGTCCTACGGTCGGGAGTTCAGAGAGGCCCTCACATTCCATGGCTTTGTACAACTCAAGAGGGACAATAGGCCCCGCAACAATAACAGGGTGAGCAGGCACTCACAGGATGGGGATGCACAACGCACTATAGGCAGATTTTACCTGCTGACATTTGATGGATCCTCCAAGTGTTCGGCAAAGGCTTGGGTGGAGAAGTTGGATATCTATTTCCAGCTTAATCAGATGGCAGAGGTAGAGGCGATCAAGGTGGTAGCGCTGCACCTAGAGGGTGGGGCCCATGATTGGTGGTTCCATGGGATGGCTATGCTGGGGCACTCAAGGGTGATAGCATGTGCTAAGTTTACATGGAGGCTGATAGAGCAGTTTGATCGAAGGGATCCAGAGGAGCACTTTGTTAAATTGACTAAGCTCAAGCAAATCAGGAGTCCAGACACATACATTTCAGAGTTTTTGAGACTCTCCGTGATGGTACCTGACTTATCTTCAGCCAGGATGATCTACATGTTCATCGATGGATTTCCAGAGCCTCTTCGGGGGTTAGTTAGATCGACGAGGCCAGCTACACTCCATGATGCAGTTGGGAGGACTCGGAACTTGCAGGATGCACTACCCTAGACTAGAGCTCCTTTCCCCCCAGAGATCGGCATTTCAGCTGAAGGGGAAGGACATGAGGGTTCTGCCTCCAAAGGGGAACCAGAGCCGAGGGCCCTTGGATGATGAGACCAAGAGACATTTGAGGCGGAAGAAGCTATGCTTCACATGCCATGAGCCATGGGCACCAGGACATTGTTGTGCTGCGGGGAAGGCACACTATATTGAGGTTTTCTCCGACAGTGACGGAGAAGAGGATGAGTACTAGGAGATGGAGGCAGGAGGCAGCAGTGCGGGACAAAGAGGAGATCATCCACCACCTCCACCACCAGGAGCGGGAGGTGCAGTGTTTGCACCTACCTAGGGAGTCCTTGCTTCTTTGTGAGGGGTTCCCAAATACTTGACACTATGTGTCCGAGGTATAGTTTAGGGACAATGTGTTTCGGTATAGTGGATAGTGGGGCTACCCACAATTTATTGATGCACAGTTGGTAGAGCGGAGGAGCATACCGACAGAGAGCTTTGATGGGTTTTCGGTACTGGTTCCAGGTGCCAGAACCATGTAGTGTACCAGGTATGTGCCAACCTTGGCAGTGACTATGGGGACTTACACTCTGACAGATCATCTCTTTGTGGTGGACATTTCGGACACCAACGTGATACTGGGAGTGCAGTGGTTGATCACGCTGGGAAAGGTCACCACAGATTGGGAGACCTTGGAGATGGAGTGGACAGACAAGAAGATCAGGAAGCACGAGATGATTTGGGGCATGCACACTTACCTGCCACAGGCAGTTTCGGCACATCGGATGGAGGCAGATTTCCGAAAGGGAGACATAGAGTGGGAAGTGGAGCTACGTGCTTTGGAGGCAGGGTCTATAGGGCAGGCCGTACACCCAGATTTGCAGTCTATCCTAGACAGATGTGCCACGGTTTTTGGAGATATACCACCAGGGCAGCCACTAGATCGGGGATTTGAGCACATCATTGAGCTAGAGCAGGGCATCTAGGCAGTGATCACTACACCATATAGGTATCCTAAGGCCTATCGGGATGAGATTGAGAGGGCCATCCATGAGCCCTTGGCGCTGGGGCACATCCGTCCTAGCACTAGCCCATTTGCTTCTTCTGTCATGCTGGTGAAGAAGAAGGATGGCACACTGAGGATGTGCATTGACTATTGGGCTCTCAACAAAAAGACCATGAAGAACCGATACCCCATTCCAAGGATAGATGAGTTGATAGATGAGTTGAGGGGATTGAAGTTCTTTTCGAAGATTGATTTAAGATCTGGGTTCCACCAGATTTGCGTGAGGGATCAGGATGTTCCCAAGACCGCTTTTAGATGTCATTACGGTAACTTTGAGTTCTTGGTGATGCCTTTCGGGCTAACCAATGCTCCGGCCACTTTTCAGTCATGCATGAATCACATCTTCCACAGTCACTTGAGGAAGTTTGTGTTAGTGTTTTTCGATGACATCTTGATTTACAGCAGGACATGGGAGGACCACCTACAACATATTGAGGTTTTATTGCGCATATTGGAGGAGCAACATTTTTATGCCAAGCTCTCCAAATGCGAGTTTGGGTTGACAGAGATGCTCTACTTGGGGCATATCATTGGTGTGGACAGATTGAGGGTCCACGAGGAGAATATCAGGGCCATCAGGGATTGACCAGAGCCGAAGAATGTGACAGAGCTTTGGGGGTTGTGGGCATCTGCACCTACTATCGGAAGTTCGTCAAGGGGTTTTCCCAACTTGCTGCACCCCTTACAGACCTTACCAAAAAGGGGGCATTCAGTTGGACTGACACGACACAGAGGGCTTTCGACAGGCTCAAGGAGGTGATGAGCAGCTGTCCAGTTTTGGCATTGCCAGATTTCACACAGCCCTTTGTCCTAGTGTGTGATGCATCAGGAGAGGGGATAGGCGCAGCCTTGATGCAGGGAGGCCACCCCATAGCTTTCGAGAGCTGGAAGCTATTGCCACATGAGAGGTTGTATGCTAAATACGACAAGGAGATGAAGGCCGTCATGCATGCACTGGCCAAATTTCGGCAGTACCTGGTGGGGAACAAGTTCAGAGTGAGGACTGACCACAACAGCCTCTGATTCTTTTTGGAGCAGAAGCAGTTGTAGGAGAGGCAGCAGAAGTGTGTCAGCAAGATCCAGGCATATGATTTCGACATCGAGTATGTCAAGGGGAAAAACAACATGGTGGCCGATGCACTTTCACACAGACCAACAACGTTGACATTGATGAGCTTAGATACGGATTGGAGGGATCAGTTGCTGGTAGAGTACTCCAAGGATCGTTTTGTAGGTGTTGGACAGATAGGTTACAGATGACAGGTATAGGGTGATGTATGAGGTGATATACTTCAGGGACATGATCTTCTTGACCAGGAGCTCCCAGCTCAAGGAGAAGATATTGCACGCCTCACATGACTCGCCATTATCAGGCCACCAGGGGTTCACCAAGACCTATAGGGCCATCAGAGAGAGATTCTCATGGAAGGGTCTCAAGGAGGACGTACTCTGACATGTCAGGGAGTGTGAAGTATGTCAGCGTAATAAGGGAGAGATGAGCCATCCAGTGGGTTTCTTCAGCCTCTTTCCATACTAGAGGGGAAATGGGAGAGAATTTCGATATATTTCATCACAATGTCGCCCACTATACAGGGCAAGGATTGCATATTTGTGGTCGTTGACCAGCTTACAAAGTATGCACACTTCTTCGCTATATCAGCAAGATACACTGCAACACAGGTAGCGGAGTTATTCTTTAGGGATGTTTTCAGATTGCATGGTCTTCCAAAGACCATTGTCAGTGACAGGGATAATTGCTTCATGGGCGGGTTTTGGCAGCAGCTTTTCCATTTGGTGGGTACCGAGTTGACCTCGAGCACCAGTTATCACCCACAGACGGACGGGCAAATGAAGATAGCGAACAAGTGGCTAGAAGGCTACTTGCGAAACTATGTCTCCGAGCAGCAAAAGGCATGGTTACGATGGTTGCACTTGGGGGAGTTCTGTTACAACACCACTTACCATATGTCTATCGGTATGTCTCCATTTTATGCTTTATATGGGTATCATGCTTTATCTTTTGCTGACGTGATGTTTGGTGCTAGCAAGGCCCCTAGGGCCAAGGATTGGATCTAAGAGAGTCAGGATATACTCCGGGCTCTTAAGGATAACATAGCTACAGTGCAAAATCAGCAGAAGCTGTATTCCGACAGGGGACGGGTTGAGAGACAGTTTGAGGTAGGAGACTTGGTCTACCTACGATTGCAACGATATTGGCAATCCACGCTGAAGCAGAAGGGGGCTGAGAAGCTCAAGCTTCGCTTTTATGGACCATACAGGGTGACACGCAGGATTGGGGAGGTTGCATATGAGTTGGAGCTGCCCACCAGTAGCAGGATTCATATATGCCAAGGCATGTAGTGGAACATTAAGTTTATTCCACCGTGCACACACAGAGTTGTAAATCATTGCATACAAGTTGGGATCATTTTCCTTAACAACATCTTTTATTTGCCCCAACATGCTATCCATCTGCTCATACACCTCTCTAATCACTAGTTTATTTGTATCTGAAAAACGAATCATGTGATAAATGGGCTTGGTGAAATTCAAAATTTCCCTCACACGTGCCCAAAACAAACGATCAAGGGCGGTTTCCTCCACATGTTCAAAACCTTGCCTGTCAACTATTGTTGCTACCCTGCCCTTTAATACCTGCCAGTGTGGACTTGATACCATGGCTGCCAATGACTCTCTTACCTTCAAAAGGCGTCTGAAGGTGAGGTAATAGCTAGCAAATCTAGTCTTTGCTATCTTCAACAACTCCAATTTTGAGTGAGTACGAAAAAGCCCATGGGTATTGCTATGATTTGTAATAAATTTTATCATTTTTTTACCTCTCTTGTACAAATCACCAAGCCATTGGAATTGAGGTTGTTTGTTTTTAATGATATCATGCATCAAAAGGATCATTGTGTGAACCAAACACCCAGACCAAAATATATTGGGGTATTTATCCTCAATAATTGCTCCCGCTGCCTTATAGTTAGTAGCATTATCAGTGATGACTTGGATGACATTGTATGGCCCAATACTTTCAATTGTTTCAAGTAATGGTTCTGCAATGTTAATGCCGGTCTTGAATTTGTCTGAATAATAATATGCTGAAAGGAATATTGCACCACTAACAGACAGAGCCAGAACACTTATCAATGGATTTCCTTTTACATTGGTCCATCCATCAGATACAATGGACACCCCATGCTCATTCCAAGAATTTGTCATTCTAGCCAAAGAATTATATATTTTAGCTTTTTCATGATCAAGTCCCACGATTCTGGCCTTGTAATACCCAGGGCTCTTGTATCCTATGGGGGTATCATTAATGGCAGAAACCATTTCATGCCAATAAGGTGAGCGAAGAACATTGAATTGCACCCCACATGCATAGAGAAACCGGAAATTTTTTGAATCCACATCATTCCTACACCCTTCGTCAAGGAAATCGAATATGGTTCTACCCCTTAAGGAGATGTTTGATCCAAGTGTACCTCCATATCCACTGCCATGGGTGGAAGTTGATGTTTTCTTTGTCCATGATGTGATGGACTTGATGGTGCATAAGAATCAATGAAACCCCTAGATCTTTTAGATCTCTATAGGGCAGCCTCCTCTTCCTTTCTGTATTTCTCTCTTTTTGTTGCTGGCACACTTACACAAATTTTGATTCCTAGATTTTTCTCTCCATCCCCTGGCATTTTCCCACAAAGGTGCCTTCTGGAACGGGTGTATGAACCTATGTATTCTTTATTGCAATGGGGGCAAAGAAATTTGGTGGTTCTACCACCTTTCCCTCCTTCCTGCCTCTAAACATATTTCCACAATGGTGTTTGACTTTGGTCTTGTTTAGTTGGGATCTCTGTGGCCTCATGTTTTCCACTCTCCCCTTCCTCCTAAGCATACTCCTCCTCTTCAGGATTTTCATCAAATCCACTACAACCCACTTCTTCATCCTCCTCTTCTCTAATGGGCCTATTTCTTCTACTCTCCAACACCATTATTACAAAGAAAGAAACCAACATGAAGAAAGTCCCTAGCCATATAGCCATGATGTTTCAAGTTTCAAGTTTCAAGTTTTCTAGCCTGCAAAAAAAATGAAGGAATGCCAAATGGGAATAGGAAATGCAAAATAGAAAAAAACAATTCAATTTTTCACTTTTCAACACACTAAAATGCAACATTGACAAAAATATTCAAGTTTTCATTTTTGAACAACTTAAAAATGCAATATAGAAAATAAAAAACTAGATTAGAAGTCCTACCTCTTTGTCCTGAGTCCCGACTCCTTCAATCCTCCTCTTGCGCTCTTGCAGCTTGCTCTTTGCTCTCCTTGGCACTTGCACTCTCCAAACTCTCAAGCTCTCTCGCTCTCAAACTCTCAAGCTCTCTTGCTCTCAAACTAAAACAATAACAAACAAATGAGGAGGGTGGGCTTTTATTTACCCAACCACCCCCCTTCCCTCCCAAAAAAAATTCCGAAATTCGCCGTCAGGATTTTTTTTACGCGCCGAGGATCGTTTTTTTGCCGGGGAGCATTCGGGAGCGAACGCTCCCCGATCGCTCCCTCCACTTAAAAAATGCTTCTGAAACTTTTTTTTAATGGAGGGAGCACTCGAGGAGCGTTCGCTCCCGAGCGCTCCCTGAAACGCTCCCGAGAGAACAAGGAGTGTTTATTCCAGCTTGGAAGCACGCTCCACAAAAATGCTCCCCTCAAGAAGCACTCCCGAGCGCTCCCAAAGCTCTCTCGAACGAAGCACGTTTTGGTAGCGGGAGCCGGGGGGGGGGGGGGATGATTCCCTGCAACCTTGCTTTGAAGGCACTGGTTTTCATATGCTTTATGCTTATTTAAATTATGTATTGATGGTTATTGCTCATATCACTTTTTGCTTATAAATCTTAAGAAGTAACTATTTAACTCTAACAACTGTCCTAGAAACTCACATCTTTTAACTTAGTTTTCCATTTAAGGACCACCCCCCATACCTATCCTAGGAGATAGCTTAAACGGGGAGAGTCGGGATTAGTGTGACAGCCCTTTCTCTGAGGTTTTTGCCACCAACCACACGTTGTGGGGTTAAAGACTTTTCCCACTAACTGTAGGTAGGTGTAGGCGGTAGGCGATAACAACCCTGAAAGAACAAATGGATATCAGAGAGAGGCTCCCGTCCAGGATTAACAAGAATTCTACAAGAAGAAAGCTTCAAGTAGAAATCCTTGCAGAGAATGAAATAAGCAATGTTCCACCGAGTTTCTGGGACAGGGAAACACAAGAGTGGGGATACGCACAAGGGGGACGTATGTAAGCAACCCCAAAATTTAGGGAAATTTCGAGGAAACGGGGGGCTGTCAGAGCCATAAAAATTATAAAATTATTAAAAATTTAATATATAAAAATAAAAATAAATAAAATCCCAACAATATGTTAATAACTAAATAGTAGATAGTAAATCTTATTAATTATGAAATGCACATTTAATTATGATCATCATTTCGTACTAGACTATTGTGAAGTAAAATTATCATTTGACATTTCTGCAATCATCAATGTAAATCTAAAAATAAATTACTAAATTGAATCTATCATTTGATATTATGCAATGTTCCATCTAAATTCATCATTTGGAAATGGGTAGTAATATTATGCAAGGTACATCTAAATTAAATTCATCATTTGACAATTGAAATTACATAATGCACATCAAAAAGTTAAATTCATCATATGAGAATGACATTTGAAGTCTAAAACAACCATAGAAAATTGAACTAAAAATAAACATAGAAAGAGGTGAAATACAAAAAATGTTTTTTTAATTGTTATTAGCGAAAAAATTTGGGGGACACATCCCTCTTGCATCCCCTTGTCCCCCCCAGAAGAGAGACGCATTTTGTCACTAGAAAAACGCCCCACGAGAGTTGCCCCAAGTTTTCCAAAAAAGGGGATGTGGGGAAAGTTTCCCCATCTCGGTGTAGAAATTTATGAATCTTAACACCTATGCAGAAATTATTACTGTTAATTCGGTTAAGCTCCTCCCACTTATATAAGTTATCAACTGAATAAATTCAAGTTAACATCGAAGCAAAACACATAACAGATCTCTACCAATTCAGATCTAGAATAAGCTCATGCACACATTGACAAAGTGATAGTTATTTCTAGACAAACTATCCCCGGAAAAACCCAATGTGGGAAAACTGGTCTCTGGCTGCTGGAGGGTTCTATTATTAAGAATATTTCTGAATACACAACTCTGGGTTCCAGATCTGGAAAACCCTACAGAGAAAACTCTAGATCTTCAACTCCTAGCTGATCTAGGACCAAAAATACTGACTGATCCACACCCTCAAACAGGATTTACAGAACTCAGTCAGATCTAGGCCTACAAACCCTAGCGCTGCCCCTGAAAGGTTCTACATCAGCCTCTGAAGCCCTTGAAAGCCTTTGCGTCAGCCTTGGATGGCCTCGAAACCCTTAGCGTTGCTCCTGGAAGGGATTGTGTTAATCCAGAATGGGTGACGCAATCACTACGTTGCCCTTGAAGGGTCTCTGCATAACCCCTGAAGGGTTTCCTGAAAATTACGTTGTCCTTGTTGTTGCTGCTACTGCTGCCTTCCTCTGCGTTGTCCTTGAGCTGATCTCTTCTCCGCTTCTTGTGTATTCTAGACCCCGAGATCAGATCATCCCCTTGGTCTAAATTCCCCTCTTTGCATTTGAAAGACTTTTGAGTATTTTTAGCCAACCCTGCCCTAGAATCTCAGCTTAGCTTCAGTGCTCTGCCTTTGTGTATTTTTACAAATGACCCCAAGCCTTTCCTTTATACTGTTCTCGTTGACAAATCAACGACCATGATCAGATCTTGAATCAATGGCTAAGATTAAAAGAAAGCTTGATCCGTGTGACTTAAGACAATTTCATCACATGTTTAATTAAATTCACTTTAATTATTTTATTTTCCTAAGAGTTAACTTAGGAAATACATTAAAATAATTAATTAATTTAATATTTCTTAAACTAGATGAAATTTCCCAAATCCATTTTTGGATCTTGTAGATCAGGTGAACTCTAGTCCCTCCACAAAATTTGGGAGCTAGAGCACAATTGATGCTACCCCAAATACACAAAATCTCAACACTCGGGAGCGTGGGGGAGCGGGGAAGCGCGTCCCCCACCCTGGGGGATCCGTCCCCATGGAACACTGGAAATAAGTGGAGTTGCCACTTGAACAAGAGTCTAACTCTAAAATCCAACATGCAAAAACCAAAATTTAGTCGATTTCCCAGGTACAAGAAAGCTTGTCCTCGACAATGGCGCTCACAATCTCATATGTTATGAAGCTTATGCAATCTTGTGTTTTGGAGCATATTTAATTAAAGCATCTCTATTTTTTACATAACACTTGCAAACTTCATATCATATTAGGCATACTAACTTAGTTGCATATTTAAACTTTACTTCCAAGTATAAGCTTGGTTGATAGAAATTATAGAGAAAAAGGCTTTCTTGAAAAGTTCTTCTATGTGGTTCGAAGTAAGGTAAAAGCATGTGACCTTGCAGTTATGAAGGTGGCTTGTCCCCTTGTAGGAACGAAGGCACGCGCTGGCTCGTAAGACTCAGGGGACGGGTATCATTAATGACACCCTCGTGTCCTCGCCCCCTCTTTCTTACAGTCACCCCAATTTTTACCCCTTGGTAAGAGCACAAGAGGAGGAATTCTCACCTAGATTAGGCATTTTAAATTAGAAGTAACCAAAATTAATTGCATCCAAATCTAGTGTGATTGCATCTCATGCTAATACACCCATGGTTTTACTTGCAAATTGTTTATTCCTCTTGTCATTGTTGAAATTGAATATTTTTTTGTGGCAAATATTTTTTATCTACATTTTGCAAGTAAAACATTTAATTGTTTCCTTTTGAGCAAGGTAGCTTCTCATGCTTTGATTCATAAATCTATTTTTCTTGTATCTTGCATTTATAATATCTTGTGCAAACAGTTTCTTGTTTCATTTTTTAGGATTACTTTTGCTTTCCATTTGAAAAAAGTTCACTTCATTTAAGAAAATACAATTTCTTTTTAAGAGCAATACTCTAAAGGCACTGGTTTCTCATATGTTTCATGCTTATCTTATGTATTGATGGTTATTGCTCATATCACGTTTTTGCTTATAAATCTAAAGAAGTAATCTATTTAACTCTAACAACTCTCCTAGAAAACTCACATCTTTAACTTAATTTTGCTTTAGGGACCACCCCGCATAACTAACCTAGGAGATAGCTTAAACGGAGAAAGTCGGGATTAGTGTGACAACCTCTTCTCTGAGTTGCTTACCACCAACCACACCTAGTGGGGTTAAAGGCTTTTCTCACTAACTTGTAGGTAGGTGTAGGCGGCAAGGTCAAAAATAGCCACACAGAGTGACACAGTCCAGTGCAGGGACTGCGCAGAGAGGCACACAGAGAGACGCAGAGGGAGACAGAGGGTCTTCCAGGTGTTAGAAAATCTTCGGAAGGATCTGGGAATTTTGACTCGGGTGTTTTCTAAATGAATCTGCGAGTGTATTCCTTGTAAAGAATTCATTTTCTGAAGAATAATATATAAACCCTCATCTGTTGCACTGGTTTTCCCACATTGGGTTTTTCCGAGGACAATTGTCCAAAAATAAGTGTATACATGTGATTGTTTCTTACTCTTCCTTTCTCTACATATGTACCAGTGAAGGTTGCAACAGTATTTATTTCGAAATTTATTGATTGAATTCTGTAAATAGCTTATTGGAGTAATAAGTAGGAGAAATAAATCTATCACTGCGACTGTATATTTCTGGATTGAAATTTTCACATACAAGTGTTATATTAAGTTTTATCCAACTCCATTGGCATCGAAATTTATTCTTTCAAAAGGTGAAAAACTTGGTAGACTTGTAATTTTTTTTCTCAATGCAACATCTTGAAGAGTTCGCTCTATAATGTCACATGGAAACTCTCCTCATTGTTCATGCTTGTGCTTCCCAACCACAGGGGAGTGTCCCTATCCTTGCATGCAATGCTTTCCCTGTAAATTTGCAAAAAAACACATGAAACAAGCATGCAATAGTTTCCTTTGACCATCAATGAAGCAACCAAAGAGGTTACAAAATAATTTGTGGATAAAGTGGTGGAATTGTCTCCAATATGAGCTTCAAATGGCAACAAAAATCATAGAAAGGAAAACGCTTCAAATGGCAAACTCGTTAACAAGAAAAAGGCTCACAACTTCGAAAATATTTCCCAAGAAATCATCAAAATGTCGACAAACTTAGAGAGCCAAATAAGTGCAAAACCAAGCTTTACTCTACCAAAACTAGGAGGTTGGCTATGCCAAGAAGATAGTTATAGAAATGATACAATGATGTTCCTGCAAAAGAAAGTAGAAGCTAGAAGAGTGAAAGGAGAGAAACCAAGAGAAAGAGAGAATAATCTGCTATTGGTGAAGAAGATTTGAGTAAAAACCAAAGGGACCTACTCTTTTTATCAACTATTGAGGTCAAGTTACCCATGCAAGACTCTTCGTTTAACTCATGCGCATTGATGAGTTTGAGTGGAGAAGAGTTACAGTCACTCATTAAATGCGTTGAGTGGAGTTTCCATGTACCAAAAGTCTTTCTCCCTCATGTGCTTTGATTTTCTAGAGATGTAGTTGAGTTGACCTGAGATGAAGTGGATGGCTGAAAATGTAACTAGGTTCGGTCTTGATTTAATGTAATTGAGTCATCTTGTAATGTACTTGTCAAAAGAATAAAGAAAATATTAATAATTATTATTATTGTGACTTAATAATTATTGTGACTTATTAAAGCATGGGTTTCATGCTTGGGTCACCTTGTTTTGGGTCAAAGTCCCCATTAAGGACTTCTAGGATTTATTCTGAGTTAATAGAGTCATTGTACTTTTAAAGAGACCCTTCTTGGGCTTTTGAACCATGTAAAAAGATTTAGTATTGAGTCAAATATGATTTATGTATCCTCCACATCAAGTTGACCTAGAAGAGATCATGTTGGCCTAAGAACCTGTAATATTCCTAATGGAAATTTTACAATGATAAAAAAAAAACATGCAGATATAATAGCACAGAAATTTTCAGAAATTCACACCATAAAACCAAAAATTTCTGCAAATCCTCAAACTGGCCAATACTTTATTAATAATAGAGTTGTGGTACAAATGAGTTGGAGAAAATGCATCTGGGCTTGCCTAAGGAGAGCTGGAAGAACCAGGTGATGAGTACATAAAGCCCAACAACTGCAATAGCTAAATACTCCAGAAAATTGTGCTGCAACTCTAAGACTGTGTAATGACCCATGTACAAATACAATCGGAATGTGAATATTAGCATACATACGAGACATCCATGTGATAGCTACATATGGATGGATCACATGTATTGCACTACTATACCTACTAGCTAACCTTGAAATAGAAGTTCAAGTTTAGGTTGATAAATCAATTATCGAAATAAATCCTTAAAACTCACCAGAATATAATAAATATACCAGGTGAGGCAGTAATATGAGTACCACCCTTATCATATATATATATATATATATATATATATATATATATATATATGATTAAATATTTAAATTAAAACATATATCTACATCTATATATGTGATAAAGATAGTTAAATATAAATTATAACTTAATTAAATTTTAATTAACTAGAGTAAATAAAATGATTTAATTAAAATAAAATAAAATATATTAAAAATAAAGTCATTTATTAAGAATTGTTATTATAAAACATTTCATGAATCTTATCAAAACAAATCATTTCAATACATTCGTTCTAATTTAAAACAGGACCGCCTCCATCCAAAAAGGAAGAAGCTCTGAGAAAGTAGTAGGAGGACGACAACAATGAGTAAGGAAGTGGTGGAGAAAGAAGGCATACAACAAGAAGGTTGAAAGATGGTGGAGGTAAATATATAAGGAGATGAAGAAAGCTGAAAGAGGGGAGAAATTTGGTTAGGGAGATTGAAGGGAGCAGAGGGAATTCTGACAATAATACTAATACAGAGTCTTCTTTGTTCTTGGAATTATGGGCACGCAGGGCTAGAAGATCATCTTCTGGGTTGGGGGACTATACAACTAGACCCCAGATAGGCTGGGAGGTAAGGTCGGTGTGGGTAACTGCAGTATCAGGAACAACTACAAACGATTGCAAGGTATTCTACTGAAAATCTCTTCGAAATTCCAGCTATTATCTAAACTAAATGTTAATTAGGCCTTTATACTATTATGAAATTGCAATAAACTTTATGGTTAATTTGTCTAGTTAAATTGTCGAATTTGGGTCTCATAGAGTACACTGCTGCCAGACTTTGCCCACTGATTTTCCCCTTTTAGACTGCCCAAAATATCTAGGAAATCGGGGATTTGATCCTTGCCCCAAACCTAGAAAAACCCATAAAGGGCTTCCCTTGGTTCCAACCTTCAAAATTTGACCCTTCACGTCTTGGCCCTCCTCTAATTTTGCAATTTGTCACTGTGGATGCTACTGCCAATCTATGATCTCGAAACTCCAACAATCTCCCTCCAATGACCTTCTAAGTGATTTCCCAACAACCCAGCTCCTAACTCCCCAGAATAATGTTGCCAATGACTGCGCAGTCATGGAGGTGATGAAGCAGTTTTTGTGTGAGGAATGAGAACTGCGTATAGGCTGACCCTCTGCGCTATAGCTTCTCTCCACACTCCTAAAAAACGAAGAAGAATCGTTCCTGTAGCTTCTCTGGTCAATCCCCAACAACACTGCTCCACAAATAATAACGTGGCTCCGCCTTCTACGCAGTAGTGGCTCCCAAACTGCGTGCTAAGCTTCCAGAATTGCGTGGAACCTGTAGATGGTGCTACCTCCGGTCTTAGTGATAAAGGAAATCCTTCCTTGGGTGGCACTCGAAGTCCATCAAAGAAAGGTTGTGCTTCTCTCCTTGGGAAGCTCTTGTGCTAAACAACATAATATTGGCTCAGCTGAATAGGTAAGGCAAATTCAATTTTCAAATAGACAAAAGACCCCCAATGCTCCTTCATTCCTTCTATTTATAGTTGTTGGCCTGAGTTCCTTGTGGGCCCCATTTAGAATTCGATTTTTCTTAGGGAATTCGAATTCCCTTTTCCCAAGTGCATATTTCATGAGGGTGAGTGGCCCCCACATTCCACTAACATGAAAATAAGTTCATTTCTCCTATGTTTCCTTCACCAAAACTTTCTTGGGCTATTATTAATCAAAATTGCAAAATTAATTTAATCGGGGACATTATAGTCCTCCCCACCAAAAATTGCTTGTCCTCAAGCAATGGCTGAACAAGCACCCTCTTGATCAGCTGACCCCAACAGTGTTTGCACACAATACCAGGGTTCCAAATCCACCACCCAGCCATCCCAGATATTTGCCCTATCTTGCCAGGATCGCAAGCCATCTTGATCAGTGTGAGGCATCCTTTGCTCCACTCACTATCCAACCTGGTATAGGCACTCGAAACCCTTCGCATACCATCAGTTATAGAGCATTATAATCATATAAAGTCCTATCTGTCTCCACGTGCAACTTCTCTACTAAGTCATCCATCTCATATACTCCAAGGGTGGGCACCTGAAGATACAATCCCACTCCTGTGGGAATAAATCCTTCCTTGCATGAGCTTCCCCTGAACGCTCCCTGCTAATCATCCCTCCATGCCGGTGAAGTCCCCCACACCAACAAAGAATCACTAAAATCCAATGCAAGGTCAGAATGATCTCCCCCTGTCGAACCCAACTCACTCCCATGGGTAGCTGAACTATTAAGTACTATGATGCCAGGGTCCCATGCCCATCACGCAAAGGAACTATCCCACCGACCCTACAACACTCTGGTCATGACTAATTTTCTAACATGCTCATACCAGAGCCTCATCTCCTGCAACTCTCGACCATAATATATCTGATGATCAAGGCTATGCCCAACCAGCCAAGGGAACTCAACAATGCCCGCGCCTATTGTGAAAATTCCAAGATCTCGAACTGGAATCCCTACTGCGAAAAACTGAACTACTTCTCCTACTTGTAAATTAGTTTTAACAAGCTATTTGCAGATTACTTCTGAAAATATCAATGCAGTTACTGAAGAAGCCTTCAATTAATTAAATTGCATGTGAAAACAAAAATTTGAGCAAGAGAAATAACACACACAGAGGACACCGTTATTTTTGGACAAATGTCCCCAGAAAAACCCAATGCGGGAAAACCAATGCAGCGGATATGAGGGTTTTATTATTAAGAAACAATTATTCTGGATACATCTCTGAATGTCTCTTTGGACGTTTCAGTTACAACGAAAGATTGACAGAGAAAAATATAGTGAGTATAGCTCACTCTGCAAGTCCTGGTTGATCTGGTAGCTGAACTGACGAAACCCCAACTCCCTCTGCGCAATAGCTACGTAGGGCTACGTGGGGTCAGATTTGAAATTGCGTCACCCCTTCTGCGCGATCTTTCAGCCCTTTCGGAAAATCAATCTAGCCCTCCCGTCTCAGATTTGGATTTACCCAGCTGAAACTCAGACTTTCTGCTGAGAAACTGCGCGTCCTCTATGTGCGGCCCGCGTGGCCCTGCGTCACCCCTTCTGGGTGCTGCGTCACTCACTCTAGGCTCTGCGCAACCTCCTTTTTGTCTTTCTCTACCTCTTTGTTGCTGATCCTTGGCCCTAAAGAAGATCCTCCCGCCAAAGTTGTCTCTACCCCTTAACTGCGCTGAAGAATCACTTAGATCTGGTTTTCGCCTTGAGCACTGCTCATTTCAGAAAATACGATCACTTGATTCTTTCAGTGTATCTTACAAATGACCCTCAAGCCTTCCTTTATAGTCTTCTCGTTGAGACTTCAACCATCGAGATTAGATCTCCAATCAACGACTAAGATTATATTAGACTTGATCTGTTTTTTCTAGAAGTTTCACCCACAGTTTACATTAATACTCATTAATTATTTTAATTTCCTAAGTTAGACTTAGGGTCATTATTAAAAAAAAATATTTTTTCTTATAAAACTATTTATGGGTGGAATTTCCCAAAACAATTTCTGGGTTATCTGTAATGCATGTGTCTAAGCCTCTCCACAACGTTTGACGATTAGAGCACATCTGATGCTATCATAAATCAACACTCCCTCTTAGCGAGGAAAGTGCTCTAACAGATATGCCCTGCTGCACACTGCTCTGACTCTGAAGCGTCTCCCTTTGCACTAATGATGTCTGACATGCTGCCCATCAATCATTGCGCTGCTACTACAATTATACTGTTGCTGACCCTGCCACGATCAACACTGCATCCGTATTGCAACTCCCTCTCAAATGTTGCATTTTGTGCTAGCAGTGCCACTGCTAACTCTGCATTGCAACTCCGCTGCTAAGAGTAGCAACTGAAAAACATCCATGAATCTGCACAAGTGTTCCAGATGCATCTTGATGCTAAAACTCTAACTACTGCTAGACCCACGCTGTCCCTCTGAAGCACTGTGCTGTAGCTATTCTGCACTGCGTCCCTATGCGTTGCTGCAACGCTCTGCGTTGCTCAGATGTTAGCGCTGCTAACTATTGCATCTGTCGTTTCTGCACTCCTCTGCACCGACTAAAGACTCCTCCAACTTGCTGCTGCTGATCATGGGCACCCGTAGCAAGGTATGATCCGAGAGATGGACTCCTAAAGAATCTAGCCCAAATGAAGTTCTTGCGAACTTACAACTCAATATCGACCCATCGCCCTCCTGGAGATGCGTGGGCACTCATGGCGTACTCATCCTCATTGATCTTCATGGTCGCAACCTTCGGATCATGCTTCTCGTCCTTGTCCTTTTGCTTCAAATGACACTAGGAAGCATAGTGACCAAGTTCATCACACTTGAAGCACTTGATCTTCGAGACGTCTTTCTTACGTCTTTGCTGCACCTGTTTCCCTTTGGATGCAAGGGCTGCATTTTCTTCCTCCTCTTGCTTCACCTTCGATCTAGTGCCACTGTTACTATCAAGTTTTCAATTGACCAAGTCTTTCGTTAGCTCTCCTTGCTGAAGAGCAACCCACATCTCTTCCCAACCTAGCAAAGTTGCTTTGCCCAGGATACTCTAGACAAATACTTGCCAATC